>CAJNIZ010047437.1:0-36222 GCA_905231905.1 Symbiodinium pilosum | reverse complement strand
GAAAGTAATTTAAAGTTCATGCGAACCAAACACGGTGGGTATGCGTACCTATCAGTACATAATTACTAACAAAAACTCAAAATTTATGAAGTCGCTATCAAAAAATTTTGGAAAAGCTTTATTAGCCGGATCCATCGTATTTCTGGCAAGCTGCAGCAAAGATGATGCTGATGACAATTCCAACAATCCTAATGTAACTCCAAAGAGTACTACCGTTAAAGGAGTACTTGAATCCGAATCTCAGTTCAGTATGATGAACGAAGCGGTAGAAGAGTCCGGACAATCCAGCCTTTTTGCCAATTCCAGTTCAAACATTACTTTGTTTGCTGCCAATAATGATGCATTCGAAGATTTATTTGCTGAATTAAATGTTCAATCTATTACTGAGTTGAAATCTCAAATGGGAGATGAAGCATTTGCTGACCTGATCCTGTATCACGCCATTAATGGAAAGTTCAATGTGGAAGATTTCGGTGATGGTTTTGAAGAAACAAATTCTGAATCTGATAACGGTTCAAAGCTGGATCTTTTAATTAAAAATGAAAATAACGCCCGCCTGGTGTTTAATGGTAATGATGAAAATGGTGCTACTACCGTTAGCAATACTACTTTAAGCGCTGAAAACGGTTCAGTAATTGAAATCAACGGTATCCTCAGCGCACAATCTACCATAGAAAATATGGAAGAAGGTGAGGAAGAAGAGAGTGCATTCATGCTTAACATTCTTGCTAATGCAGACGCTAGTGTAAGAGCTATGCTGGAAGATGAGAATGATGAAAACACTGTTCTTTTAGCCAGCGAAGAAGAAGTAAAATCGATGTTAAGCATTAATATTGGAGCCATTCTGGAGGTTGAAGACCTGGAAGAACTTTTAGATGCTAATAACCAGAGTACCCTGCTAGGAAACTTTGGAGTAACCATTCTGGCTGATCTAATGGCGGACTTGCGCCTGGATGATCTTTTAAACCTGAACGTTACCGTAAGTGAGATTTTCAGTGTAATGGAAAAAGAAGATAATACTGAATTGATGAACACTCTGATCTTTGACGGTAATCTTGACAGTGATTCTATGATAAATCAAGGTTCGGTAACCAGCCGTGGAGGAATCACTTTTGACGTAAGTTCTAACACCCAGGGTAATCTTATACTGACTGATGATAACGGAAATAACGTTATTCTTGATAGTGAGTCAACCCAAAGTGTAAATGGTTCCGTATATACTATTATCGATATACAGGAGTCATAATAATAGTTTTGTTTGGTTGGTTGAAGAGCCGGATTCTCAGTCTTTGGGAACCGGCTTTTCACTTTTTAAGCAACTCTTTCACTTCTTTAAGCGCAGCTTGATTTCTGGTATTTTTAAAGGTGCTGATAATGCTGCGTTTTTCGCTTTCAGTGAGGTGCCAGCTCAGAGATACCTCATCCTTCTTTTCAAATAGCGAGAAGCGCACCACATCCACCGGGAAAGGCATAATCTCATCACTCCATTGCATAAGGAGTGATTTATTGTAGATCTGGAGATTATGAAAACTCTGTATGACACCATTTATAGGCATTACCAATTGATCTAATTTGGTTTGAAACTCATCACTGATAGGAATTTCATCCGGCCGGTTGGCTTTAATTTGCACTACCACAATACCACTGGTGTTCAATTTGATCCATTCCCTGAATTCATACATATACCGCAGGGCCATCTCCAATCCTTCATTGTCACGCACACCTGCATCAATTAATTCTATAGAGGGCTGCGAGGGCAGGTTAACCAAAGGTGTGATATACGGGAAAGAGGCGCTAAGCCGTAAAGCGGTTAAAAAGCTAAGGTTATCAGGGCTTTGATCTGCAAAAAGACGTTGATATTCTACCGCATCATACTCCCGTTTTTTATGAGTTCCCTTAAAGGGGGTGGTAAAAGTTAAAAAAGAAAAGTTTTGCGCTGCCATTAATAGTTTCCTCCCATCGCCTACTATAGTAGGTCCTAATATCATGGTAGGTATCTCAGCCTTAAATTCCGGCAAGGCATACTGACCCAGTGTTTTATCCAGAACACCCCCGGTATTTTTACTGAACTTCTGATCAAAGGCATAGCCCCGGTCCAAAGGATAACTATGCCCTGCATAGTCTACCGTTCTGAAGCGGAAAAAAAGATCGTTTACCGCCAGGGTAAAAGCCACCGGATTTAGCGCATCTTTAGCAGTGTTTAGCAATAAACCTTTATGATACGGAGACTGATTCAGCATTTTATTGGCGTGGCGGTATTTTAACTCCCTGAAATAGGCCGCTCCAAACATTCCTCCGGATGATCCGGTAATAAGATGTGTCTGATTAAAGAGTCTGCCTCCGGTAATACTGTCTGCTTCCTGCAAAACCTTCATCGTCCAGAGCGTACTGCGCATCCCACCACCACTTACGTTTAGAATAACCAGCTTGGGCTTTTTTAAACGACCGAATTTAGCTCTCCAGTTGCGCAATGACTTTAAAGCCCTGCCACGGTCATGATCCAGAATAGAATCATTGGTAATAGTGGCCAGGTTTTCATAATTATACGGTGCCCTGCCTGATGTATAATCCATGCCATAAGCATAATTAAGGGTACGAAAAGGATGCAGACCAGAAAGGTAATTGAGTACCAATAAAACAATAATACCAATGGTTAAGGTCCAGGTTTTAAGTCGGGAATAAAAGGCTCCGGTAATCATCAGGTAAAGAGAAAAGATAAGGAAAACGGTGGCTCCGGCCGGTATCATAAAGGCAGGATTACCGCTCACCAAGCCCAAACCTATAATAATCACAATAAGAATGACGAACAAGACGGAGGCTGATAAATGATGCTGTTGTATGGTTTCGAGTAATTTTTCCTTTTGATAATGCGTAGCACCCCGGGCCAGTTTTACCTGGAAAGGATTCTTGAGATAATGATTTACCACCGATTGATTTTCAAGCACGCGCTCTTTCAGCTTTTTATCCTGCTTTACAATTTCTTTTAACGGTTTTATGGTATTGCGTTCTTTGCCTTTTTGATCTGGCTGTTCAAGGGTGCGTATAGTAGAGAAAAAATAACTGAACATCAGAGAAATGATGATGATAGTACCGGCCAGCAAACCTGAAATATTGACCAGTATGGTACCGGTATCATAGCCTTCCTTGCTCAATATCCGAACTACCTGATACAGGTAGGTTACAAAAAATAAAACGGGGATAATAGAATTGTTAATGCAGAATTTCCACAAAGGACGGGACAGCGTAGCCAAAAAAGCATACCTATAGCTATAGTATATATAACTGCTTATATGGTAGCTCATAATGAAGAGCCCTGCTGTTATACCCACCAGAAAATAACTTAGAAAATTAACTTTGTCCAGGTATTCAGGCGTTAAGAACAGGTACGAAAGACCGTAGTTTACGCCTAATACCCGGTTCACAAATAAAAACATCAACAGCCAGAATATCATCAGTATATGGCTCCTCCGGAGGTGTAGGAGGAATAACTGAACCGGAAAAAAAGACGGAAGGAAATACCAGGCTTCTTTTATCCAGCGTCCTATTTGTGTAAACATCAGCCTAAGTTAATCGGAATTGTGTGAAATGATGCAGAATATGTTTACGATGAAGGTGCATCCACTCTTCAGCATTTAACTCCCCGAAATTAGCATGTACAGCTGTATGGTCAGGGTGTTTTTCAAAATGCACCATCATGCTTACCAGAGACTTCATAAGGTTTACCTTTAGCTTCTCCACATCGCCTTCAAGTGCTTGTATTTTATCAAACTCCGCTGGTTTTGGAGCTCCGGGTTTAAAAGGTTTTTCACTCATTAAAAAATCACGGTACCTGGGTAGTAATTCCGGAGGGGTCACAACCCGTGTCTCCAGTTGGAGTAGTGAAAGGTCTATTCCCTTTCGGAGATGATCCAGCATGTCCGTAACCGTCATGCTCCCCCATTCGGGATTTTCGTCTCCTTTTAATTTCTTTAGCATGACGGGTACATCCATCATAAAAAAGCTTTCAAATGGCATTAGATCTGGCTTATTTTAAGAAACACATAATTCTCATTTTCCGAGGGTGGCATCCCATTAGGAGCCGATAAACTGCGTACTTTGAAAATTGATCGTTTCACGTTTTTATCCGCAATGGTACGCTCCAGGGTTTTAGCCCGGTTTTGCGTTAACCGGTTGTTGTTAATGTTATCAAATATCACAAATTCATAGAAAAGTCCTTGTGATTGTTGCATCATATTGGTGATAAGCCCCAGCATAAAATCGCCACTGGGATACAAGCGGCCTTTTTGAGGGAAAAATTTAAGGTTCAATACCTTGGCTTCTACATCCATAGTAACTGCCATATCCTCCACTTTCACTTTTCTGCCGCTATTGCGGAGCACCAATACTTCCACTCTCCGGTTTAAGGCTTTCTCACGATCTGTTTTTTCCGGGAACAGCGGTTTACTATTACTAAAACCCTTATAACTCATCCGGCTTTTGGAAACCCCGTTTACCTTTAAAAAGTTATAGACCATCAATGCCCGTTGCAGCGAGAGCTCGTAGTCATCTCCGCAGCACACGTGTCCGTGCAGTTCTATTTCCAACTCAGGATACGTATACATTACCTCCAGCAATTGCTCCATAGCCGGAAAACTCTCCCATACGGGTATCGGCTGATTGCCTACAAAATTGAGATTGGGTATGCGGATCTTATCACCCTTCCTGAATTCCAGATCCGTAAGTTTCTGCTCCGGTGGCGGTAGTAAGGATGCGTCTATTACCAACTGCAATTCCACCCTGCGGTTTTTAGGACGTTCTTCAGGTCCGTTGTCATATTTGGGCCGCTCTTCTCCGTAAAAATCAGTTTTTACTTTTAAGGGATCCAGTCCTTTTAACACTAAATATTGCAGTACGCTTTGCACCCTGCGTTTGGATAGTTTACGGTTGTAGTCCGCACTGGCTAAACTATCCGTATGCCCATATATCTGCACCGTTTTAAGGATTATTGCCGGAGCGAGGGTAAGAAGGCTGTCTATTCGTGCTTTTTCTGCGGGGTTCAGTCTATAAGAGTCAAGGGTAAAGTTAACCTCCAGCGATACCGCACTATCCTTTTGAGCGATAAGCCCGAGACTACACACCATTATCAAGCTACACAAGAATAACTTCATTCCTCTTTCTCTAAATTTAAGATCCGGTATTTCATTAACGCAAAGCCAGGTATTTCCGTATCATAAAAAAGCCCTGCTTGTGCAGGGCTTTTTTATGATTCATTATGCCTACAAATGGATTACCTCATCATAAGCAGCTGCGGAGGCTTCCATGATAGCCTCACTCATAGTAGGATGCGGATGCACTGATTTCACAATCTCCATTCCGGTAGTTTCCAGTTTACGGGCTACCACTACTTCGGCAATCATTTCCGTTACGTTGGCACCGATCATGTGGCAACCCAGGAACTCTCCGTACTTGGCATCAAAAATAACTTTTACAAAACCATCCTTATGACCAGCAGCACTGGCTTTACCAGAGGCTGAGAACGGAAATTTACNNACGTTTACCCACTTTTATATCGTATCCTTTGTCTTTGGCCTGTTGTTCAGTATAACCTACCGAAGCAATTTCAGGGGAGCAGTATGTACAACCGGGAATATTGTTGTAATCCAAAGGTTGAGGACTATGTCCGGCAATTTTTTCAACACAGATAATACCTTCTGCAGAAGCTACGTGCGCCAGAGCCTGTCCGGGTACACAATCACCAATGGCATAGTATCCGTCTTTATTGGTCTTATAGAATTCATCTACTACAATCTTCCCTTTCTCGGTTTTAATACCTACCGTTTCTAAACCAATATTCTCAATATTGGCTTGAACACCAACGGCTGAAAGCACCACATCGCATTCCAGGGTTTCTTCACCTTTCTTGGTTTTTACAGTTACTTTACAAGCTGATCCTGAAGTATCAACTTTAGTTACTTCACTGGAGGTCATTATTTTAATACCGGCCTTTTTAAAGGTCCGCTCCAATTGTTTGGAAACTTCCTCATCCTCTACAGGAACTACATCAGGCAAAAATTCTACTATGGTCACCTCAGTACCCATCGCTTTGTAGAAATAGGCAAATTCCACACCTATGGCCCCGCTACCTACTACAACCATACTCTTGGGTTGTTTGTCCAGGTTCATGGCCTGACGATAACCAATTATCTTTTTACCATCCTGCTTTAGGGCGGGCAACTCGCGACTGCGGGCACCAGTAGCAATAATTATATGTTTACCAGAATATTCTTTGGTATTACCCTTATCATCTTTTACGGAGAGCTTTTTACCGCTTTTCACGGTTCCTTCCCCCATAATCACTTCAATCTTGTTCTTTTTCATCAGGAACTGAACACCTTTGCTCATTCCTTCAGCTACTCCGCGGCTGCGTTTTACCACTGCCCCAAAATCCTTATCGGCTTTCTCTACCTTAATACCGTAGTCTTCGGCATGATTTATATATTCAAAAACATTGGCACTTTTAAGGAGAGCTTTGGTAGGTATACACCCCCAGTTCAGGCAGATACCACCCAGGCTTTCACGCTCTACAATGGCTGTTTTAAGACCAAGCTGAGCCGCTCTTATTGCAGCTACATATCCTCCGGGACCACTCCCCAGTACAATGACGTCAAAATTCATATGTAATGATTTACTATTAAGTTCTGAATGATGTGCGAATTTAATTCATTCCGCTAAAGTCAGGTAATAAATACGGTATTGATTCCGTCATTTTCAGGTCAGTAAAACAAATCCCGGAGCCCACTGCCGGAAAATACCTGACTAACTATGAAAATGTGATTACAGGAAATACAACTATTTAACAGCAATAGCCGAAATCTCCACATTTACATTTTTAGGCAGTACCGCTACTTGTACAGTTTCGCGGGCCGGAGCATTATCGTTAAAATATTGGCCGTACACCTGATTGATCCGGTTGAACTGTTGCATATCACTGATAAAGATGGAACATTTCACAATGTGGCTAAAGTCCATTTCTGCCGCTTCCAATACAGCCCCAAGATTGCGCATTACCCATTCCGTTTCTTCTTCTATAGTACTGGTGTGCAGCTCTCCGCTTTGCGGATCAAGCGCTATCTGACCAGACACATATAGCGTATCTCCAGCCAGTACGGCCTGGTTATAAGGGCCTATTGGAGCAGGTGCCTTACCGGTATGGATTATCTTTTTTTCAGACATCGAATATTTTTTTAGCAATTTCGTCCAAAATTAGAAATTCCGTGAAGGTTTTACTGCTTGATAATTACGACTCTTTTACATTTAACCTTTACCACTACCTGCGGCAGCTTACGGATGATATTGCAGTAAAGCGAAATGATGAGATTTCAGTAGATGACGCCCTGAATTTCAGTCATTTATTAATCTCACCCGGGCCGGGCCTTCCGGAAAATGCCGGTATCACTTCACAATTATTAGCAGCTGCGGTTCCCTCACATTCTATATTGGGTGTATGCCTGGGTTGCCAGGCGCTGGGCGAATATTTTGGAGCTTCACTCTTCAATCAAAATGAAGTAGCTCATGGCATACAGCGCAAAGTAAAACGAGCTGATTCATTCTCTTGGCTATTGGAGGGTTTACCTGAAAGTTTTAAAGTTGGTTTATACCATTCATGGGCCATAGATACTAAAGAGATGAACTCTCAGATGAATATCAGTGCCTGTTCAGAAAAAGGAATACTAATGGCTATGGAACATACTAAATTACCCATAGCTGGTGTACAATTTCACCCGGAGTCTATTATGACAGAATACGGTCTTCAGATACTGGAAAACTGGCTGAAGCGCTAACGGTCAAAATCACCAACTCCCCTTCTGCGTTCCATTTTAAGATCGCTTAGCACGTTGGCTTTCACACGAATAGTAAGTGTATAGGATTGTTGAAACCCGAATGGCACCCAGGTACAACGCATTTCCCAACAGTGCAGATCACGGTAAAAATCCAGGGTGGTATAAGTAAAGTCTTTGGCTTGAAAATCATACCCACTGCGAAACCCCACTTTCCAGTTTTCCGTAAGCTTTATATCACCTGAAAAGTCCATGGATTGTGTGACCCTTGATTCCAGACCGGTATAGGACTTACGTAGGTTATAATTCACATTAAGCGTCCAGGGCGCGTTAAAATCCACAAATCCCTGCGCCCGGTAATAGTCGCGATCACCTTCACTAATACCGAGATCATTCGGGGCTGGCTCATCGTCCAGCAAACCTTCTTTTTTATCCACATCCTCACCCGGTTCAGGCTTTTTGCCCTTTGCTTTAAAACGATTGGCACTGAGGTTTATACCGGTGGTAAAAGACTGGCTGGTGGGACGCAGCCACTTTCCGTTCACTTCATAGGCAGATTTGTTAACCCGCATTCCGTTGGTACCTTCTTCCGGGTCAAAACCATACAAATCAAAGGTGGAAGAGTAGTTCATATTAATAAGCCCCTTAAAAGCGGAAGAAGAAGCGGTAAGATTTATGGGCGCCCAGTTAAATTCCTGTACCGCTGTGTTGTATGACGTATTCAGGCTTACGCGTTCCAGGAGTTTGATCTTTTTTTCACCGGTAGAATCAGTTCTATCACGCACCTTGGCTTCCAGCGTATTCTGCAGCCCCATAGTGATACTCCCCAGTTTTCCGGAGCCTGCTGAACCGTATAGCTGTCCCTGGTAGCGGTCTAACCGTGTGAAGTTTCCTAATGTGTCCGATTGAACCCGTTCATAATACCCCCACTTTTCCACCGCAAAGTCAGGGCGGTAACTCAACCCCACATTAGGTGTAACCACATGACGTAAAGCACGCAAAAAACCTTTATAGCGCCACAAACCGTATAGTTTGGTAGAGAGATTGGCACTGGCCGTAAAATCACGATTGGCGTAAAAGCCATTGACTGTATCTTTTTGAATGGCATTCAGTGAATCCACAAAATAATAATCCGAACGCTTAAAGTACCAGCGCTCGGTATAATTTACACTGGGGCTGAATACAAAGTTTTTAAACACTTTATAATTGGCCGAAATCGGAATGGAGTGCCTCACACCGTTGCGCGCACTATCCCGGAAAACAGTTTCCGTAAAAAACGGCTTGCCCAGTTTGGTTTGTATCTCATTACCCGCATCCATTGTGTATGAGATACCTATTTCTTCATACCACTTTTTTTTACCTACTGCCGCCTCCCGCTTAAAGGGAAATTGCCGGTTTAAGGCAAAGTTTACCTGTGGGAGGTTTACGGTAAAGTCTTTAGTACTGTTATTCTGACTATGCCGTGCCGATACGTTAAGATTGTAAGGCTTGCCTGGCCATGATTTTGATATGCTGACACTTGAATTCAGGCGGTTATTCAATACATCATTTGCGTTTACACTGGTTACTTTATAGTAATTGGATGAAGCAATATTTACATTACTGTTAAAGCGAAAGCTAGGGTTGGCTTTAGGATCCTGGTTATGGCTCCATTGGATGGCAAAGTCGGAACGGTTATCAAAGGCATTGCCCACAAACTCCTGGAACTCCGGTCTGCCATACCGGATCAGGTTATAACTCAGGTTTAAGTTACCGGAGTAGGCATACCGCTTGCGGTAATTGGTAAGTCCCCGCCAGCCGTAACCGCCCTGGGTATATACATCTCCGGTTAAGGTAAAATCCAGATAATCATTTATAGCCCAGTAATATCCACCATTCTGTAAAAAGTAACCTCTGAATTCAGAGTTACCATAGCTGGGTATGATAATGCCCGATTTCCTTTTTTCGGTAGTAGGGAAAAACCCAAAAGGTACCATTAATGGGGTGGGCACATCTACAACCTCTATATAAGCAAATTGAGTAATTACCTTTTCACCGGAAATAACCTTGGCTTTAGGGGTTTTGATCCGGAAGTGCGGGTGCTCATGGCTACAGGTGGTATAGGATGCATTTTTTACATAAAAAATATTGTCCCCGGTTTTCTTCACCTCTTCTCCGTGCAAAAAGCCTTCTCCTTCTGAAGTAATAACTTTCTTAATCTTAGCCTTCTTGGTATCAAAATTATACCGCATTTCATCTGCACGGTAGGACTTTCCGGCTTCCGTAAAAAGAGGTTTTTGGCTCACTTTGCCCACTGTATCTGTAATACCGCGTGCATACACTTCTTTTTTATTAAAGTCTACATGAATATACCCGGCTTCCAGGGTAATATCTTCATATTTCACATAAGCTTTATTATAAAGGCGTGCCTCACCACTCAGGGGACTGCCTATAATACTATCTTCTGCGGTAAAATCCAGTTGTGAAGTAAGAAATTCATTTCGCTTTACCGGAGTGGAATATACGCTATCGGTACTCAGGTCAACTCTTACAGAATCACTTAGACGTAAAGAATCTACAATTGATGGATCATCGTAATTACCTGATAATGAATCAACAGGAACCAGAAGAGAGGTATCTTGTGGAGTGGTAAAAACCCGGGAAGTATCTACCTGCGCCTGTACAGGCACCATAAAGCCAACAACGACCGTTAATAAAATGATAATTTTCAGCCCCGAATCGCGCAAGATGACTTTAAATTTGCTTAAAAATTAGGCACACCGTTTGAATCGCCAAAGCTAATCAAAAATCAGTCCATTGAAGAAAAAGCTTGTATTAGCGCTACTATTAACCCTTCCTCTATTGGTGCTCAGCGCCTTTATTTCACCTTCCGGAGGCGGAGGTGTGAAAGTGGTTGTAATAGATGCCGGCCACGGAGGTCATGACCCGGGGAACCTGGGTACCAGGCGATATAAAACCAAAGAAAAGGATATTGCCCTGGCCGTAGCTCTGAAAGTAGGGGCTTATATCCAGGAAAATTTTCCGGAGGTTAAAGTAGTATATACGCGTAAAACCGATGTGTTTATCGAATTACAGGAGCGCGCCCGCATCGCCAATGCTGCAGAAGCAGATCTTTTTATATCCATTCACTGTGATGCTTTTACGCAAAAAAGTGTGAGTGGCTCCACTACCTTGGTATTAGGACGCAACCACAGCGATGAAAATATGCGGGTGGCCCAACAGGAAAACTCGGTAATATTACTGGAAGATAATTATGAAGAAAAATACGAAGGTTTTGATCCGCGTAAACCGGAAACCTTTATTGCTCTTACCTTATATCAGAATGCCTTTTTAAATCAGAGTATTTCTTTTGCTCAAAAAGTACAGGATCAGTTCCGGGAGAGGGTTAAGCGGAAAGACCGTGGTGTAAAACAACAACCGCTTTATGTAACTAGCCGCACCGCAATGCCTGCCGTGCTTATTGAGTTAGGCTTTCTTACGAATCATAGCGAGGAAGATTTTCTGAATTCAGATCAGGGTCAAAACTATATGGCCTCCGCTATTTACCGGGCTTTTAAAGAATATAAGGAGGAGCGTGAGTTTTTTGAGCAATCTTCCACTCCTCAAAGCCCGGTGCCGGTTATACAACCTGAAGAAAATGAACGGAACCCCACTATTGTAGAGCCCGTTAAGCCACCTGAAGAAAATATTGAGGAAGTATTTTTTACCGTTCAAATTCTTACCAGCGGCCTTAAAAAAGATCTGAAACCGGCCAACTTTAAGGGTGTTGACGGAGTAAGTATATATGAAGAGGGAAAGCTTTTTAAATATGTGGTGGGAAAGGCCAATACCGTGGGGGAAGCTGAAGCGCTGAAACAAAAGATGAAGGAAGCCGGTTTTAAGGATGCATTTGTTATAGCTTTACGCAATGGAAACCGTATTCCTTTGGAAGAAGCCAAAGAATTACTTCAATAATTTTTTCATCTTTGTTGCAAAACAACTAAACTGACTTTCATTTGAAAATAAGCAGAGAATTCAGGGTAGGTTTGGTTGCCCTCGTAGCCTTGGTTTTACTTTACTGGGGATTCAACTTCTTAAAGGGAAAAGACCTCTTTGAGGAAAAAAGGGTATACTATGCCGTATATGATAAAGTAGATGGTTTATCCCGCTCCCGCCCTGTTACTATAAATGGTTTTCAGGTAGGTTCCGTAGATGATATTTATTTCCACCCGGATGGTTCCGGTCGTCTTATGGTAAAACTTAACATGACCAATGATTTTCATATATCCAAGGGTACTTTAGCCCGTATTTATAGTGAGGATTTATTGGGCGGTAAATCCATAGAACTGGTTTTAGGAGTTAGATCTGAACCTGCCCTTACCGGGGATACACTTCAATCAGAAATACAACTAAGCCTTACAGAAGAAGTAAATAAGCAGGTTGCTCCGCTTAAACAGAAAGCTGAAAAACTTATCGGATCCGTTGATACCGTGCTGATACTGATATCCGGCTTCCTGAATCAGGAAACCCAGGAAAACTTTATGGAAACCTTCAATAGCATTCGCAGAAGTTTTCAAATCCTGGAGAACACCGTGCGCACGGTGGATGAAACAGTGGGAGAATCGCAGCAGGATCTGCAAACCGTTATTGGGAACCTGGCCTCTATAACCACCAATCTTTCTGAAAATAATGATGAACTGAACCGGGCCTTTAATAACATTGGCAATATTACTGACTCACTGGCTCAGGTTAAATTTGCTGAAACCTTTAAAAGTTTAAACCGGGCACTGGTATCTACGGAAGGCATCATGAGGCGAATTTCCGATGGAGAAGGTACTTTAGGTCTGCTTGTAAATGACAAGGAGTTATACAATAATCTTGAGAGTGCTTCAAAACAATTGGAAATACTGATGCAGGATGTACGGTATAACCCCAAGCGTTATGTCAATTTCTCTGTATTTGGTAAATCCGAACAATATAGCCGTGAGGAGATCATGGAAATGGAAAAGGAACGAAAAGCCGCAGAGAAAGCTGCCAAAGAGGAGAATTCAGAAAATACAGAATAAGCTATGCATTTCGGTATCCAAAATATCCTATTCATACTGGTACTGGGAGCCGCCATTTTCCTGTTTGCCAAAAAATTCAGCCGCATCTGGCGCAACATTAAGTTAGGGCGTGATATTAACCGCTCAGATCGCAAAAATGAGCGCTGGGCATTAATGACCCGCGTAGCTTTAGGCCAAACCAAAATGGTAAAGCGCAGAACGATTGCCGGCTTTTTTCACGTGCTTATCTATGTGGGCTTTATCCTGATCAATATTGAGGTTTTGGAGATTGTACTGGACGGAATTTTTGGTACACACCGGCTGTTTGCTGAGCCCCTTGGCCCGTTATATAATGCGGCTATCAACTTTTTTGAGATACTGGCCGTTCTGGTGATTATTGCCTGCGTGGTCTTCTTATGGCGCAGAAATGTGAGTGTGGTTCCACGTTTTAAAGAGCTTAAGGGCTGGGCTAAAAAAGACGGGAATAACATCCTGATTATTGAACTGGTTTTAATGGTGGCCTTACTGATTTTAGGGGCTGCAGAAGCCAATATGGAGGGTGCCAAAGCCGGCCCCTGGCTGGTAAGTGGTATGTTGGCGCCTCTGTTTTCAGGGGTATCGCAGGAAAATCTTATTCTTATTGAACGCGTGGCCTGGTGGGCGCACATTATTGGTATTCTTGCTTTCCTCAATTACCTCCCCTACTCCAAACACTTTCATGTTATACTGGCTTTCCCCAATGTTTGGTACTCTAAACTGGAAGACAAAGGCAGCTTTACCAACCTGGAAAGCGTAAAGAAAGAAGTAGAGATGATGATGGACCCCAATGCGGATCCATATGCCGCTCCCGCGGAAGGAGAAACGGCTGCACCTGAGCGCTTTGGTGCCAAAGATGTAACCGATCTTAACTGGGTGCAATTACTCAACTCTTATTCCTGCACCGAATGTGGCCGTTGTACAGCCGTATGCCCGGCTAACCTTACCGGAAAAAAATTATCACCCCGTAAGATCATGATGGACACCCGGGACCGGATTGAGGAAGTGGGTTTGCAACTTGATAAGAATATGGCTTCTGCTGAGGGTGATGGTAAAACTCTTTTGGATGATTACATCTCCCGCGAAGAACTATGGGCTTGTACCACTTGTAATGCCTGCACAGAAGCCTGCCCCGTAAATATTGACCCACTGTCTATAATTGTAGATATGCGCAGGTATTTGGTAATGGAAGAATCTGCGGCCAACCAGCAGATTAATATGATGATGACGAATATTGAAAATAACGGTGCCCCCTGGGCATATCCCCAGGCCGACCGTGGAAACTGGACTCATGAGCTTTGATAAAAGACCGGAATCAATAAGTTCCAACCTTAAGGAAACATCCGTAAACGGACAAAAAATAAGCCCGGTGCTACCCGGTGATGTCAAGAATTACCTTATAGATATTGATGGGACCATTTGCGATGATATTCCCAATGAGGAACCTGAACGCATGGCTACGGCCGAAGTTTATCCGGATGCCTTGCACACTCTGAATCGTTGGTACGGGCAAGGGCATGTAATCACCTTCTTTACCTCCCGCACTGAGGCGCAACGTGAGGTAACTACAGAATGGCTAAATCGCCATGGCTTTAAATACCACGGCCTTTTAATGGGAAAACCACGTGGAGGAAATTACCACTGGATAGATAATCATCTCGTAAAAGCAACCCGTTATAAAGGAAAGTTTACTGATCTGGTGGAAAAAGAAGTGAAAATACAAGTATTTAAATCCTGATCATGTTGCGCCTGGCACGCTATACCGTAATACTACTGGTGGTATTGATGGCTTGCAGTAAGGATAATTATTTACGCCTTAACGCCAGTAATTTTACCCTTGATTACATTCCGGATTATTCCGCAGCCAGGCAGTTCCGCAGCAATGATGGGGACACTATTGAGTTGCGCCAGATCTCTTTTGAAGAATTCTACGAAAAATCCACACAAGACCTCGCCAGCGGTGGAAGTTTACCTGACCTGGATTATGTAGAATTACAACGCAGAAAACTGGTGATTGGCTGTGATACACCCTATCTGCGTTTTACATTTGACCTGAACACCCGTTATAATTCCAATCTCCCCACCCGGGCACAGGATGAACTGAACCTTAGCTTTGAAGAGGAAACAGGAACGGTACCGGTGCGGATGAACCTGGTATATACGGACAGTTTACGTTGCCTGAGTGCACGCTGCGTATATCAGGATACTTTTGTTCTTCAATTGCGGGAATTCAGTGATGTGTATTTTACCCGCAGAGATAGTGTAAGCCGCAATGCTTTGTATATTGGGCCCAACGGCCTTGTTGGTTTTAAAACCAGTGATAACCGAATTTACGAACTGATACTTTAATGGAAGCAGAGAAAATACAAGTACCCACCATGACCGAAATGATGGCGGCTGGTAAAAAGCCGGATGTTCTTTTTTGGGTGGGTTGTGCCGGAAGTTTTGATGACCGTGCAAAAAAAATAACCAAGGCTTTTGTGAAAATATTGAATAAAGCCAAAGTTAATTTTGCGGTTTTAGGTGCTGAAGAGAGCTGTACGGGAGACCCGGCTAAAAGAGCTGGAAATGAATTTCTGTTTATGATGCAGGCTATGCAAAATATTGAGGTGCTCAATAGCTACGAAATTACCCGTGTGGTTACTACCTGTCCGCACTGTTTCAATACCCTTAAAAATGAATATCCTGAACTGGGAGGGAAATATGAAGTACTGCACCATACACGCTTTATAAACAACCTGCTTAAAGAAGGTACACTTACTGTACAGGGAGGTACTTATAAAGGCAAACGTATCACCTTTCATGACCCTTGCTACCTGGGGCGTGGCAACGGTATTTATGAAGCTCCCCGTGAGCTGATCCAGAAACTGGATGCTGAATTGGTAGAAATGCGCAGGTGCAAAAGTAATGGCTTGTGTTGTGGAGCCGGTGGTGCACAAATGTTTAAAGAGCCTGAACCCGGCCATAAAGACATTAATATTGAGCGTACCGAGGAAGCGCTGGAAACCAAACCCGATGTTATTGCAGCGGCCTGTCCCTTTTGCAATACCATGATGACGGATGGAGTAAAAGGAAGTGAAAGGGAAGGCTCTTTACCTGTATTGGATGTGGCCGAATTAATAGCCGAAGCCGAAGACCTGTAAAGTTGAATTTCGAAAACGAGAAAAATGTACGTTGATTTTGATGAGATGCCGGACACGGCAAGGATATGGGTTTTTCAAAGTACCACCCATTTGGAAATGGAAGAGTTGGAAATAGTTAGTGCCCGTCTGCTGGGGTTTTTAGAAGGCTGGCAGGCTCACGGAAAAGATCTCAGGGCTTCTTTCCAGATATTTTACGAACGGTTTATAGTAATAGCGCTGGATGAGGCCAGCTACCAGGCTACCGGCTGCAGTATTGATAAACTCACCCATATCATTCTCTCCATGGAGCGTGATTTTAAACTAAGCCTGCTGGATCGTATGCAGGTGGCCTACCATGAGGATGGTTTGATTCATACCATGCCTATGTCTGCTTTCCGGGCCTCACTGGAACAGGATGAACTGGACTCTGAAACTATAGTATTTAATAATCTGATTGAGGTAAAAGCTGATCTGAAGGATAGATGGGAAGTGCCGGTTAAACACAGTTGGCACAAGCAATTATTGCCGGTAGCTTAACTCATACAGGCTTCTATCTCCGCCAGGAAGGGCTCAAAAATGTGCCGGCTTCCGGCTGCAATTTCTTTTCCGAATATGAAATTATCAGCACCGGAAAAATCGCTTACTTTTCCCCCTGCTTCCTGAACCAATAAGGTTCCAGCGGCAACATCCCATGAGCTTAAGCCATATTCAAAAAAGGCATCAAAACGGCCACAGGCCACATAGGCAAGATCTGTAGCGGCCGATCCCAATCTGCGCACTCCCCTGGTTTTTTCAAAAAAGGATCTCAGTAAACGGAGGAAACTTTCCATCCGGTGAAAGTCATAATATGGAAAACCAGTGGCTATAAGTGAATCCTTTAATAAAGGGTTGGAACTCACTTTCACAGGGGCACCATTCAAAAAAGTTCCTCCACCCTTCCAGGCCGAAAAACACTCATCCTGTCCTATTTCCCATACCACGGCAGAAACTACTTCATGGCCCTCCATTAAAGCTATACTTATGGCAAAAACGGGAATACCGTGCAGGAAATTAGTGGTGCCATCCAGCGGATCAATAATCCAATTGTACTTTTCTCCAGCTTGGGTTGCCGTGCCTTCTTCCGCAATAAAACCAGCCTCCGGTACAATTTCCCTCAGGCCTGAAACAAGCTGTTCTTCCGCAGTTTTATCTACATAACTTACCAGGCTATTTAAACTTTTAACCTCAATATCCTCATTTCCCACCCGGTTGCGGCTGTCATGAATAAAGGTCTTTACCTTTTGGGTAATATGTATTACCTCACTGGTAATATGGGAAAGATCCATCAGCCTTGTTTCTTTTGTTCGATCACCTCGAGACGATGCAATATAGTTATGCTATTACAGCATTCCCTGACCTTTACCACCAATGCATCAATGCGGGCAGGTGGGCTTTCCACCAATTTTTCATGCCAGGGTTTAGAACTCCAGGTTACATAGGAAATGTATGATATCTTGGATTCTTTGTGCAGAACAGCTTCCTCCAGAGCATCTATCATTCTAAGTTCCTCCACCAACTCATTCCAGAGCCGGATAAATTCCCGTTCAAAAATCGGGTTTACACGATAAAGTCTCAGGGTTACGAACATCTAGGCTAAAGTGTATTCCGGTTTCACGGTTTTAAACAATACAGAACCGTCCCTATCAATCTCCTGCAGTTTCACCTGATGTTTGGTATTGACCAGCTCAGGATTCCAAAGACTTTTTACCTTCACGTAATTTTCTGTAAAACCCGTCATATAACCTTCCTTAAAGTTACCCTCCAGCAAAATTTCCTTCTGCTTACCTAGTTGCGACTCATAAAAGGCCCTGCGTTTTTTAGCTGAAAGCACCCGCAACATTTTACTGCGTTTTTTACGTAAGGCATAATCTATCTTACCCGTCATTTCAGCAGCCAGGGTATTATCACGCTCACTGTAGGTAAATACATGAAGGTAACTCACGTCCAGACTATTGATAAAATCATAGCTTTCCAAAAAGCGTTCTTCCGTTTCTCCGAGAAAACCGGTAATCACATCCACCCCGATACAACAGTCCGGTATCAGTTCTTTAATACGCTCCACCCGCTCCTGATAAAGTTCCCGCTGATAACGTCTGCGCATGAGTTTCAACACAGCATTGGAACCGGATTGAAGGGGTATGTGAAAATGCGGTACAAAGCGTTTGGACTGAGCTACAAAACGAATCGTTTCATCTTTTAGCAGGTTAGGCTCAATGGAAGAGATCCGGAAACGATCTATTCCCTCCACCTCATCCAGGGCCTGCACTAACTCCAAAAAGGTGTGTTCGTGCTTTTTATTCCCAAACTCTCCTTTGCCATAGTCACCAATATTCACACCGGTCAATACAATTTCCCGTGCTCCCTGATCTACGATCTTACGGGCATTAGCCACCACGTTTTCAAGGGTATCACTACGGGAAATGCCACGGGCCAGGGGAATAGTGCAATACGTACATTTATAATCACAACCATCCTGAACTTTTAAGAAAGCCCGGGTACGGTCTCCAATAGAATAAGAACCTACATAAAAATCAGCTTCTTCAATTTCGCAGGAGTGTACTTCTCCCAGATCTTTTTTGGTAAGATCCTCCAGATAATCCGTGATCTTAAACTTCTCTGTAGCTCCCAGCACAAGATCCACGCCTTCTATTTCCGCTATCTCTCCGGGTTTAAGCTGCGCATAACAGCCCACTACAATGATAAAGGCTCCGGGATTGGAGCGCAAGGCTTTCTTTACCCATAAACGGCACTCTTTATCAGCATTATGCGTTACAGAGCAGGTGTTTATCACGTAGATATCTGCTGTATCTTCAAAAGCTACCTGACCATAACCCTCATCTTCAAAATTACGAGCTATAGTGGACGTTTCCGAAAAATTAAGCTTGCAACCCAGCGTATGGAACGCCACTCTCTTCCCGTTCATCTGCATCGGGCAAAGATAACTACAACCTAATCAGGGAACAAAAAAAGTATCGTACTTACATATCTTTTTATAGGAATCACTTATAGCACTTAAAAACTCAGGATACTTTCTTCTTAAAGTAGTTGATTATACCCCCGTCCAGAATTACATCCACCTGCCGCTGGCTCAGTGAGTGTTTCACTTCCATTTCACTGGTACCTTTTTCTCCTTTAACCTTTAAAATAATGGGCTTATTCCCCTTTATACCTTCACGTAAATTGATCAGGCTTACTTCATCGCCCTGGCTGATTCTTTCATAATCACCGGCTTCTATAAATTCAAGCGGTACAATACCAAAGTTTGCCAGGTTTTGCCAGGCTATACGGGCGTAACTTTTTGCCACCACAGCCACCTGACCCAGGTATTTAGGCGCCAGTGCCGCATGCTCACGGCTACTGCCTTGCGCATAATTATCGGCTGCCACTACAATGTGGCCCCCGTACTCTTCTTTAGCTTTTATAGCACGAACGTAAAAGGTTTCATCAATAACCGTATAGCTATACTTGCTGATCTCCGGCAGGTTACTGCGAAACGGCAAAACTTCTGCACCGGCCTTTAATATCTCATCGGTAGAAACATTATCCCCCATTTTTAATAATACGGGTACCGTGGCCTTATCCTGCAGTATATCCAGGGTTGGCAGACTTTTAATGTTGGGCCCTTTTTTAAGTTCAATTCTCCTTCCATCTTCAGGTGGCGCCAATAACATTTCAGTATTGATAATTTCGGTTTCCGGCTGCTTGAATACCGGGTAACTACGGTTCATTTTACTTCCAAGGTCACGCGGATCAGTAATTTTTCCTGTTAAGGCTGAAGCTGCCGCTGTTTCAGGGCTGCACAGATACACCTGATCGTCCTTAGTACCCGAACGGTCCGGGAAATTCCGGGGCATAGTCCGCAAGCTGATCTTACCGGAAGCCGGGGCCTGGCCCATACCTATACAACCCATACAACCGCTTTGATGAAAACGCCCTCCCGCGCTTATGAGCTTGGCAAACGATTTTAAGGGGATCAGATTCTGAATAACCTGCCGTGAAGTAGGGTTTATATCCAGCGAAACATCGTTATTCACAGATTGCCCATCCATGATCTCTCCTACCATCCAAAAATCACGTAAACCAGGATTGGCTGAAGATCCTATTACGGCCTGGCTTATAGGTTTACCAGCCACTTCAGAAACCGGCACTACGTTGCCGGGGCTGGTGGGTTTGGCAATTAACGGAACGAGGTCGTCCAGCACAATTTCATCATGCAGGTCATAGGTACAACCTTCATCGGCTAACAGTTCTGTCCAGTCTTCTTCTCTTTTCTGGGCTTTTAAAAAACGCCTGGTTTCTTCATCAGATGGAAAAACAGTGGTGGTAGCACCCAGCTCTGCACCCATATTGGCAATAACATGGCGATCCATAGCACTCAGTTCTTTTAAGCCATCCCCGTAATATTCAATTATTTTACCTATCCCCCCCTTTACATCATGCCTGCGCAGCATTTCTAAAATTACGTCTTTGGCACTTACCCATTCCGGTAATTTGCCCGTAAGCTTTACACCCATCACCTGTGGCATTTTCACAAAGTAGGGTTGCCCGGCTATAGCCGCTGCCACATCCAGGCCTCCGGTGCCAATAGCTAGCATTCCTAAAGACCCTCCGGCACAGGTATGACTATCGGAACCCAAAAGGGTTTTTCCGGGTTTACCAAAACGTTCCATGTGTACCGGGTGGCTCACACCGTTCCCCGGGCGGCTAAACCACAATCCAAAACGTTGTGCAGCAGATTGAAGAAAGATATGATCGTCTGCATTTTTATAGTCGGTCTGCAATAAGTTATGGTCCACATATTGAACCGCTACTTCGGTCTGAGCTTTTTCAAGCCCCATTGCTTCCAGTTCAAGCTGCACCAGGGTACCGGTAGCATCCTGAAGCAGCGCCTGATCAATGCGGATGCCTATTTCTGTTCCGGGTTTCATTTCCCCCTCCAGGAGATGCTTACTGATCAGTTTCTGAGTTACATTTAATGCGCTCATATTTATGAATGGTTTCTGTTATTTGTTTCGCTTGGACGGATAACTACTCATCCTGGAAATAATACGGTTTATATAACTGAAAATAAAATTGATTACTATAAGTAATATCATTACACCTATTGCCAGGATATATTGATGTAACCCTACCGCAATACCCAAAGCTGAAGACATCCATATGGTAGCGGATGTGGTAAGGTAGTGAACCCGGGTTTTTTCAGAGCTCTTAAGAATAGTTCCGGCTCCGAGGAAACCCACCCCTACAATTACTGCGTGTAGAATACGGGTAGGATCAATGCCATAACTATTTTCTTCAGCCAGCGCGATATAATCTAATACACCAACACGCCCCAGACCTATAAAAAGAGCTGAAGCACCGGCTATAATCATATTGGTACGTAAACCTGCCGGTTTTTGCTTCCACTCTCTTTCAAAACCCAAAAGGCCGCCAAGCCCAAGGGCTATAGCAACATCAGCTAAAAGGCTTAATTGGGATGAAATTTCTGTACTCATAAACAGGAGTGTGTATACTCTTACACCTAATAAATGGGAATTGTTTAAATCAGGCCGTTTGTATTTTACCCGAAAGTTGATACTTCAAACCAAGCTCATGGGTTTTGGCTCTTAAGGTTTTTTGGTAATAGCCTGGCATACCGGAAGAGTTTTTGAAAAGCGTTCCCACTTTTCCACCAGGTGTGGATAATACTTCTTCACGGCCCTTAATGCCAGTGTTTTACTGCCACTCCTCCCCTCTCCAAAAAGCTTGATGAGGCGGAATTTCTCTGTATTTTCCTTTACAATCAGGCTACGTGCCATATTTAATCCGCAGGTACTTCCGCGTATATAGCAAAACAACCAATAAAAAGAACAACCCCTGCAGGGGGTAATGTATAATCATCTGAAAACCAAGGGGCTCTTTTGCGGGTTTTATACAGTATGCTTTTTGATGAGCCACGGGCTTAAGCTAAATGTTTTTCAAATGCAGGTCAAACCGATGTTTAACAAGGTGAAGCCGGTATTAAAAAAATAGTATTTTTAGACGATTCAGGGGAAGGTGCCAAGGAAAAAATTATATACTTAGAATGAATAAATCAAGATACTATGGTTTCTGGGAAGCTTTTTTTTCAGGAGATACCTGGTATTTATCCGGACCATTTCTTCAAATGCTGGGGTTCGGTAAAACGTATTCCCTTGAGCAAGCAGCGGATTTTATAGTTCCGGATCATTATCACAATGTTGCTGACTTTATCCGGTCCTTTAAAGAGGCGGAACCTCTTTCGGTATCAGAAAAAGAATGCCACTGGAAAAGTAAAACCGGGAAAATTATACGCACGCAAGTTTCCGGCCAGGTAATTAAAACCAATGAGCAGGGCCACCCTTTACATATCAGTTTTTATACCCGGGAGACCCCGCTGCCTGATATCTTACCGGGCACTATTCAACTGGCTCATGAACAGTTTAAGAATGCATTTGAGCATTCCGCCATAGGCATGGCACTGGTAGGTCCGGACGGTACATGGCTTAAAGTCAATAAGCGTATTTCGGAAATTACAGGTTACTCTGAAAAAGAATTGTTGCAAATCACCTTCCAGGAGATCACACATCCTGATGACCTGGATATTGACCTGGAAGGGGTAAGGAAATTACTGAACGGCATCAAGGACTCCTACCAGATTGAAAAGCGCTATTTTCATAAAAAAGGGCCGATAATATGGGTATTACTCAGTGTATCACTGGTGAGAGACCATGCCGGTAAGCCCGTGCATTTTATCTCGCAAATACAGGATATAAGCGGACGTAAGCAAACCGAACTACTGCTTAAGGAAAGGGATGCGCTCCTCTCTAAACTCTCGCAGCAGGTACCGGGTACCATTTATCAATATTTAATACAGCCGGACGGAACTCCCAGTTTCCCCTTTGCCAGCGAAGGTATATGGGATGTATATGAAACAACACCGGCAGAGGTTAAAAATAATGCCTCAAAGGCTTTTGAACGTATTCATCCGGATGATATAGATGCCGTGGTCGCTTCTATCACTCAATCTCAAAACAGGTTAGAGCAGTGGAACCATGATTACCGTGTAAACCTGCCCGGAAAAGGTTTGCGCTGGTTACGGGGTTCTGCCCAACCTGAAAAGCTGGAAAACGGAAGTTATATATGGCATGGCTATATACATGATATTACTGAATACAAGGCCAATGAAAAGGAGTTGGTACAGCTGCACAAGCAGCTTGAGGCCATTCTGCAATCCAGCACTTATGTATCCATAATTTCTACCGATACGGAAGGCACTATCACACACTTTAACAAAGGCGCTGAAACTTTACTGGGTTATAAGGCCGGTGAAATGGTAGGCATACAAAGCCCGGCCATTATTCACCTGGAAGAAGAAGTGTTGGAGTACGGCCGGGAAATCAGTGATGAGTTTGGATATACCATTGCCGGATTTGACGTATTTGTAGCCAGGGCGCGCCAGGAAGGCTATGATGCGCGTGAATGGACCTACCGGCATAAAAACGGGCATACTTTTCCCGTGCAGCTGGTGGTAACAGCTATGTACAATGAAGCCGGGCATATTATCGGCTTTCTGGGTATTGCCACGGATATATCTGAAATAAAGGAGGCACAGAAAGCCCTTAAGTTAAGTGAAGAACGCTGGCAGTTTGCCCTGGAAGGTTCCGGTGACGGGATATGGGATTGGAACAAACAAACCAACCATGTATTCTTCTCCAACCAATGGAAAAGTATGCTGGGGTTTAAACCCGATGAAATTGAAAACCGGCTGGATGAATGGAAAATCAGGGTACATCCGGATGATCTGCCACAGGTATTTAAAGACCTGGAGGCACACTTTGACGGAAAAAACCCGCTATTTGTAAGTGAGCACCGGTTAATGTGCAAGGATGGTAACTATAAGTGGATACTATCCCGCGGCAAGGTGATTGAATGGGTGGAAAAGGGTAAACCCTTGCGTATAATTGGCACCCATACGGACCTGAGCGGGCAAAAGGAAAAGGAAATGGAGCTGCTGCAGAGCTTTGATATCATCAGTGAGCAGAATAAGAGGTTGCTCAATTTTGCGCATATCGTATCACATAACCTGCGTTCACACTCCGGAAATATTGAGATGGTACTCACATTACTCAATAACAAGCCTGAACCGGAAGAGCAGGAACATTTGATCCAAAACCTCAACCAAATTTCAAACAACTTAAGTGAGGCCATTGTGCATCTCAATGAGGTGGTATCCATTCAAACCGAAATAAATAAACAAAGGGAGCCGCTGAACCTGCATAGTTATATTGAAAAAACCCTGGATATTTTAGCAGGCGAGATGCAATCGGTAAAGGCCAAAGTGACTAATACGGTGCCTGAAGATACCGTAATTCATTACAACCCGGCTTACCTGGAGAGTATACTGCTCAATTTGATCTCTAACGCCATCAAATACCGCCACGAGGACCGTAACCCGGAAATTGAGATCCAAACCCGGGAGAACAACGGTTCACGTACTATCCTTATCCGTGATAATGGCCTGGGCATTGATCTTAAAAAACACCGGGATAAGCTCTTTGGTATGTACAAAACTTTTCACCGCAACCGGGATTCACGGGGCATCGGCCTTTTTATTACCAAAAACCAGGTAGAAAGTATGGGCGGCAAAATTGAAGTGGAAAGCCAGGTAAATGAAGGTACTACTTTTAAGGTGATACTGGGTTAAGCTTATACTTTCAGCAGCAAAAGTTTCTCACTGTGTACTATTTCACCTTTCTGAAGTATGTGAACCAAATAGGGTCCTGCTGGTAAATCTTCCACGGAAACCCGGTACTCAGGAGATAATACCTTTACCTCTTTTACAATCTGCCCCTGCATATTAAACAGCATAAGCTCTGCCGGACCTGAGTCTGGTAAGGAAAAGCTGATATGAGTATCTGCAGGATTAGGGTAAAATTTAATTTCATCCTTATGGATCCCCTCAACTGTAACAGAGGGGTCTCCATGGACTTCATAGAGCTTGAAGGTTAAGGCGGGAGAACTAAACCACGTTGCATTCTCAGCCGGGTACCATTGCGCATCATCTCCGGAAAAGTACATACAGGATGTTGAGGGTTGCTGCACTAAAGTGTCGTTGAAAATTTCAATAGGATGATTTCCCGAATTTGAAAACAGAAAAAAGGCAAACCAGTAATATCTAACTCCATTAGTGGCCAACTCCTGATCCAGGGCATCAAAAGCATTAAAATCAAATTCGCCTTTGATCAGATTGGGATTAAGAGAGTCACGAATGACTGGAAAACTTTCATAGAGAAGTACATTTGAAAAAACACCATTGGCTGAAAAACCGGTGGAATCATAAACCACCACTTCTATATCACCTCCATCTACGGTATTAGGGGAAACAACCAGTTCAAAAGATGCGGTGAAGGTGGGACAGCTGTATGGCAGTAATACGGCAAAGCCTCCGCCATCGGTTCCCAACTGATCGGTACCAAAGGGATTGCCATAATTTCCGAAATCCATGGACAGGCCAGGGTTATGGCCCCATGTTTCAAAGGGTTTGAAGCTAATGGTATCCAGAGGACCGGAGTTTGACCCATTATGGTTAATACTGCATACATAATGATGCTGGTCGTATTGGAATACGGGTAAAGGACCAAAGTAATCCGTAGTCATAATACTATCCGTAGTGAAAAAGGAGTAGTCAAGGGTGTCATGCGAAAGGATAGCGGAAACCGTGTTGGAATACAAAGTGTGTAAAAGCTGGTTGCTAGTATTGTACAGGTCTACCTGAAACTGAACATCAGACAATGTGACTGAGCTGGTATTGGCAATATTAGCACGAAAGGCCAGGGAATGTTTACTGCCATTATTACTATGAATGCAAGAAAGTCCATGGGTATGATCAGAAAGTTTGATATGGGTATCATCACTATTATACCATACATCCACCGGGGGCTGCCCCTTATGCCATACCAGTTCTAAATTCTGGCTGTGGGAAACTACGGAATACAGCAATACGAAGAAAAGTAAGGTTTGTTTCATAAAAATGTGGGTTTAAATGTGTTGTAAACACACTCTACATTTTGAATACTAAATTATAGCATACTCTCCCTGTGTTTTAATACGTATGGACGGGCTTTTGAACTAGGGTTGCAACAACAGCTTTTCACTGTACAGCACTTTATCTTTTTGCAATACCTGCACCAGATACAGGCCGGCTGGTTGGTGGTGCAGTTGAATACTTTGTTTTTCGTGTACTGCGGGCTGGTACAGTACTTCCCGCCCACTGCTGTTGTATATTTTGAGTGCTGCGGTTTGGGTGCCTAAGCCTTTTAGGTAAAATATACCGCTGGTGGGGTTGGGATAAACCATTGTATTTTTTGAAGCCGCAGCATTTTCAGGAATAGAAATTACGCGACTATATACCAACAAAGTCAGCGAAGGATTTTGTAACCAATCCGGGCCTTGTGATACCGGAACCCATTGGCTGGTAGACTTGGTATACACCAAACATGCTGCGTCCGGTTGTATCACGGTGGTATCATTATAAAACTCAATGGTATTAAATCCACCATTGGAATACAAAGTCAGAACACACCAGTATTTCCTTTTGGAACAGAGACTAAACGGTAATAACCCGGAACCAAGCCAATACATATTCGTTTTTTGGGGGCCTGTATTGAAGCCGGGAGAGATAGTAAAAGATTCTGTGAAAGCCGCAGACCCTTTGAAAGTACCGTTGGAGCTGTCAAATGCGGCAGAATCATAGAGTTGCAGTTGCAGATCACCTCCGGGTATGGTATTATGGCCAAAAGGTAAACTTAAGCCAACTATTTCCTGGCCTCCTTCAAAAGGTAGTAGAAATGCGTAACCATAACCATCAAAACCCAAACTATCCGTAGTAAAAGTGCCGTTGTAGTTCTCAAAATCAGTAGATAAAGGAACCCCACTGAAAGATCCTGTCATTATACTTAAATACACTGTATCAAGAACTCCGCTGTTTTGACCAGATTCCTGAATACTGATTGTGAAAAAATCATCCTTCCATATGTGTGAACTCATTACAGAATCGGTCATCGTCATAGAATATGAAGTAGTGTCTCCGGGAACGAGGGAATCAATTATAGGTGAAATCAAGCTTCGTACAATCTGGCCAAAACTATAATGATCCACCCTTAACTGAATCCCCTGTGCTATCTGTGCACCTGAATTAGTAATATGAGCACCGAATGCAATGGATATGAATTGTGTCGGAGGGGGGCAAGAGTCAGGCATATGGGTAAGAGCGGACAACTTCACATAATCCTCATCCCCATTATAAAGTACATCCACCGGGGGCTGCCCCTTATGCCATACCAATTCTAAATTCTGCCCTCTGGCACTAAGGGTGAATAATAGGAGAAGGGATAGAATTTGTTTCATGCGATGAATTGTGCTTTAGGTAAACAATAATGTTACCTGTTTTTAATACGTTAGAATTTTTATTAATAGGGTCAGGGTTGCAACAGCAGCTTTGTACTGTACAGCACTTTGCCTTTTTGCAGGACCTGCACCAGATAGAGGCCGGCTGGTTGGTGATGCAGTTGAATACTTTGTTGCTCTTGCACTCTGGCCTGGTACAGTACTTCCTGCCCGCTGCTGTTGTATATTTTGAGTGCTGCGGTTTGTGTGCCTAAACCTTTTAGGTAAAATATACCGCTGGTGGGGTTGGGATAAACCATTGAATTTTTTGAAGCAGCAGCATTTTCAACAAGTTGAATGGGCTCAAAAACAGGTAAGTACATACTTAGAGTAAAAGCAGGGTTTTGCAACCATTTTGGTCCTTGCGAAACAGGTACCCATCCGTTAGTATTTTTAGTAAATACTAAACAAGCCGCATCAGGTTGACTTATCGTTGTGTCGTTGTATAATTCTATTTTAGAATAGCCTCCATTAGAGAAAAAACGCACCACAAACCAGTAATATGCCCTGGACTTATTGCTTGTTAAACTTACAGGAAACATGGATATTAAAGTCTTCTGAGGACCATTTGCAGAACCGGGTGTGATGGAACCTGCTCCGGTATAAAATGCGTTGCCAGTGAATGAGGCCGTTATTGGATTATAAGCTGAAGAATCGTATATCTCTAACTGAATGTCACCTCCTGCAACCGTCTGAGGTCCCAAAGGGATTTGAATCCCGGTTACTTGCTGAGACAAACCAACAGGCATTAAAAAAGCAAAGCCATAAGCATCGTAACCCAAACTATCTGTTGTGAAGGTATTGGCATAGTTACCAAAATCGGTTGAAACAGGATTGTGAAATATATGGCTACCTATAATACTCCTCATATAGAGGGTGTCCATAGCTACAAGCGGTTTGTTCATCTCTTTTACATAAAAGACAAAATGTGAGTGAAGCCACATATCAAAGCTGGAAATAGAATCGGTAAGTGTCTGAGAGTAAGAACTTGTATCCCCTGGCATTAAACTGTCGACAGGTATTGACCAAAGAGTTTTTCCGGTAGCTCCTGTACTATCCATTTGAACTACTACCAATTGTACACCCAAGGCTACCTGATGGCCTACATTGGCTATATGAGTTCTGAATCTTAATTTATGATCCACGGTAGGCATTGCCGGAAATGATGCAGTATGTCCAATAATGGACATTTTCACATGATTCTCATCCCCATTGTACAAAACATCCACCGGGGGCTGCCCTTTATGCCATACCAGTTCTAAATTCTGGCTGTGGGAGACTGCGGAATACAGCAATACGAAGAAAAGTAAGGTTTGTTTCATAGAAATGTGGGTTTAAATGTGTGGTAAAAATACTATACATTTTGGATAATATCCGTAATGGATACTAAATTGTAAAACACTCCCTTGTATTTTAATACGTATGGACGGGCTTTAAAAGGGTCAAAAACAGGAATGAGATTCAGTGGACGGGCTTTTGAACTAGGGTTGCAACAACAGCTTTGTACTGTACAGCACTTTGCCTTTTTGCAATACCTGCACCATATAGAGGCCGGCTGGTTGGTGATGCAGTTGAATACTTTGTTTTTCATGCACTGCGGGCTGGTGCAGTACTTCCTGCCCGCTGCTGTTGTATATTTTGAGTTCTGCTTCTATCCCTTCCAGTCCTTCCAGCTGGAAGGTGCCCTTTGTGGGATTGGGGTACAGGCTAATGCGGCTTACAGGTTCTTCTTCGGCTATGGATATGTTCTGGCAACCTTGTACTACGCAACCAAAACTATCGGCACGTACAATCCATACGTGGCTGCCGGCACTACCGGTTAAGGGGCTGTTGGTGGTGCTTAAAAAATGGCCTCCGGCTACAAAACCGCCATCGGGGGTGGCATCAATATCGTACAGGCGGTTCCAATCACTTTGGTAGGTGCCGGCTATATATTCTCTATACCACAGGCTATCGCCATTAAAGTTAGTCTTAAAGGCGTAGGAACGGAAAATAGCGTCTCTCAGACTATCATGAACTTCGGAATCAATGTAATAACCGCTTAGAATGATTTCGTTTGAATTTAAGATTTCTGCATCGGTAATGAAGTTGGTAAGTCGGTTGGGACCATATACTCTATCCCAAATTATGGTTCCGGCTTCATCAATTTTATATATGCGGACTTTTCCTTTTGTCCCAGTTTCTCCTGCAAATTGAGCTAATTCCTGACCAATACTTGATACTATTAAATAATTTGAGTCAGGAGCTTCTATTATAACAGCCGTGCCTTCTTCAAAGCTAGTATCACCATAAACCTGTTCAAAAACTTTATTACCTGTGCTATCTAAGCCAAGTATCAGGTTATTTCCTGAATGTTTCTTATCAAGATTCTGTTGGTAACCACCCAACCAGATATTTCCCCGGCTGTCCTCCATTATGTTTTGAGCTTGTTGTTCTACAAGTTTCCCATTCACAGAAGCCGTATGAAATTTCCTGATCCATTTTGGGTTCAACTGTTCATCAAAGCGGGCACAGAGGTAACCCTTTCTGCGTTGCATCAATACACTGTCTGTCCAATAGATAGTTCCTGCTATCAAAAGGTCATGGTTTTGTGCCTCTGCCACACTTAAGGCAGAAGACCATTCTCCCCCGATCTGAAAAAATACGGTGTCCAGGATATTGAGGTTGGTGTCCAGTTTCACCAGCATGGCTTCGGGTGTTCTGCGACCTACTGCTATGTAATGATCTCCCACCCTGATCATTGCGTTCTGCAAACCGGCATATACACTGGCACTGTCTGCGGAGAGAAATGAGGTGTCGAGCAACTGGCCGTTAGCATCCATCTTCATAAAGATGACGTTGCGGTAGCCGTTGCTATTTACTGATTGGGCAGCAGTAAGAATATAGGGATGATCGTAGAGTATGGGCGAGGTGCCCAAACCTTCTGCATACAGCTTTGAAAAACCGCCCTGCCCATAGCCGGAAAACAGTACGCCCAAAACCCCGGCTAGTAAAAGCAGGGGTTTCAGGAATTTACTGGTATGGGTTTTAACCTTATTCAAGGATGATCAGTTTATCTTCAAATATACGGTTTCCATCGGCATATACGCCCAATAGGTAGGTACCGGGGGCTATACCTTTCAAGGACACCTGCGTTTCCGCACCGGCCATCGGTTGACTTTTTACCTGGCGTCCGCTCAGGTCAAACAGCTGTACTTCTACTTTACGGGCCAGGGGTATTTCGCCCAGGCCTACGCTCACTTGTTTACGGGCGGGGTTGGGGTATAAACGGTTCAGCGGGCGGGCTACCTGGGGAAATTGGTGGCTTTCTGCGCGTTTACCGGAAGTCGTGCCGGGCAGGTAAAGGGGTTCCTGGTAGGTTACGGCCTGTCCCAGCAGTTCCAGGGTGGCCCTGGACCAGGCTCCGGCTATATGATCTCCGGCTGAAAGGTTTTGCAGGCTTTGCAACTGCGCGGGGGAGTAGTCGCATACGGCCTGCTCGTTCCCGGCTCGGTCAAACTGCAGGTCAAAATAACTCTCAGCCCGGGCGTGCACCAGGGCTTCATCATCCTGCAAAGCGCAAAGCAATGGCACGCTGTCTATCACCTGCCGGGCTTCGGTTAGATTACCCAGTTCCAGCTCCATTTGCGCACGCATATACTGAAAAGAGGGGGTGCGCAATTGGCGCAGGAGGTGCCGTACAGCCTCTTCGGCTTCGCTGAAGTGGTTCTCGTCATTGACGTAGAGATCCAGCAAACGCTTGGCCGCAAAGTGCTGGCGCTGGCGGTGGTAAGCCAGGTCACCTTCCACCAGTTCCATAGCACCGAAATTGTCCTGGCCGGTTTTAATATCATCAATCATATACTGGGGCATATCGGGATGTTCTTCGCCCAGCAGATCCATCAGTTGCTGGTTTTTGGCAGACTGGGGGTTGGCCACCAGGATGTTGCGCAGCATGAGCTCGTCAAAGTCGTCCAGCTCAATGATATCGGTCAGTACGGCATCGCTCAGGTAGGGCGACTCATCAATCAGGTTGGAATAGAGTTCAAAGTGCTCGTGCTGGGGGGTAAAGTAGATCTCGCCCTGCAGGGCGTAAGTATTGCCGCCATCCACCAGTTGGTGCAATACCACTTCCAGTGAGTCGGCTTCTGCCGTATGCTGCTCAAAATCGGTTTCAGCCTGTGCCAGGGGGTAATCGAGTTCGGGCAGGGTGTCGCCACTCTCCGGTTGAACGATCAAACGGGTGGGACAGGCGTTGAAATCATAGTCCAATTGATCGTTATCAAAGTTTAAGACCCCCTGGCTGGGTATGGCCTCCACATTTGGATTTGACGTACGATCATGATGATGGTAATTGACCTGGGGGGTATTCTCATTGTTAAAGTCCCAGATATGGCCACTCCCATTGGAGAAGAGGTTGCCGGTCATATCTGTATGATTAACAAGTCCTGAAACCAAATCCCCCTGATTTTCGCGTATCCCGTCCAGGCTGTTGTTGAGGGTACCTTTTACGTAGATGTCTGTGGTGGTGTTAATAAATTCATTGCAACGGAACTGTAAACCATTCCAGCCGTTCTGATCGCGGTTTTGGCCCAGGGCTTCAATGCCCAATCCATTATTGGAAAAGCGATTACCGTATACCACTTCATTCAAATCTCCGTGGTTATTAAATATCAGACCTGTACTTATCGCATTGCTAGCTGTGGAGTAATTACTTCCAAGTCCTCCATAAAAAACATTTGCTTCTACATTTGTGAGACCAGTGAAATTAAAATAAAGACCGTAAGGTATATCCAACTGCCCCTGGCCGATTGAAGCAGGAACGTCCCTGGGAGTCCAGAAATAATTCTTGTTAAACTTTATTAATTGACCACCACTTAGATAAGCACTGTAACGAAGGTTTTTAAAACGGCAATTGTTTACCTGACTGCCTTTTAATATGGGTTTTGAAGAAAAAGAACGAATGCCTGATCTATAATGGCTTATTTCAGAGTCATTCATTTTAATTGATGCATCAAGTAAATATAATCCTTCTCCGGGCATAGAAGAATCATCCCTGAAAGCTGAAAAATTCTTTATTTCACAATCATCAAAAATTACCCCGTGTACTCCCCAAAGGGAAATAGAAGCTCCTCTATAGAGATTATCCGGGTTCTTAAAATCATTATTTTTTTCAAAAATGGTATTGGTAAAAGAAGCTTCATAGTCCACCCAATCGGCCAACCAATGCCCCCAGGCTTGCGAAGGCTCATATTTTACTAAGGCTATATCCCTTAGGTTATTGAGAAAATGTGAATTGGATACATTAATTATACCCCCGGAGGGAATAACTGTACAATTCGAAAAGCCTCCATTGTATATAGCATCCGATGCTCCGGAAACCAGAGAGTTATCTATGGTTAATTTGCCTTGGTTTTGTAAATTTTGAGCCAGCGTATTATCGCCCAACAATCGTATCCCTGTCCATAACCCATTCCTAGCGTACAGATTGGCACAATTTAATATAAGTTCTGCTCCTGGTTCTATCTCTACCACGGCATCCTTAAGAAATCCCACAGACTTGGTGATGGTGAGAGTTGCCCCTGACTTAACACGTACATTTGAACTTATAGACTGATGAGTATTCCAAGTTGTAGACGATGTTATATCCAGCCAACCGGAAGCTGCCGCTGTTGGAAGAGGCGAACTAACCGGATTAGTTAAGGCGTATTGCTTATTCTCAATAGCTGTTTTACGCATAATTCCTATCTGTATAGGCGACCAATAATTACGGGTATTATACCCCATAAAATTATCAGGACAAATGTTACCCGGGTATGGAGTTGAAGCAGGACACCCACAACCGGCAGGCAATGGTGCACACCCAGCTGCTGAAGTAACATAAATATCATCAGGCGTATCACTTATGCCATCACCATCATTAAAGCTTCCGAGTGAAAAAGTGTGATAGAGTCCAAGCACATGACCAAATTCATGAGCCAGCAACCCTACTGTCCATGGTGTATTATGATCCCACATCATTACTCCTTCAGGAACAGCCTCTCCGAAAGGAGGTTTAGCAGGTTGCTCTGATAATGCTCTTGTAGAGTAAATCAAAAACAGGGTATTGCTGGCTAATGAAGAAGGTAAGTTAGCAACGATAGCCGTAGAAGAACCTACGTTGTTGTACGAAGGGTCTTTCTGAACATAAGCCAGATCTTTTAATTTGAAACGAATACGGCTATCCGATACCGTTACAGTAGGATCAGGGTTCGTTACAGCTGGAGCTGGTAAATTATTAAAACTAGTACTATTCATATAATTTATCATGTTGTCAAAATCAGCATAATCCTGAGAGTAAACATCAGAAAATGCCGATTGACCTGAAGAATTCTGAACGATAACCACCAATACATTAAATTCTGTAATTGGATCGGTGGGAGAGGGTATATAATCAATAGCACGGTTAGCCCCATTTCCTACACAAGAAGGGGTGTGATTCGCATTGACATTTTCTGGAGGATCTTCAACACCGCAGTCTTGAGAAAATGATAAAAAGGGCAAAAATGTAAAAAGGCCCATCAGGTAAAACCATTGTTTTTTCATAGAACTAAATTTTAAAATCAGATTGAGTAAGGCATGAATTTACTTACCTCAGAAATTAAATAAATAGATAATTATCCATTTTATTTAGTTTTTTCCCGAGATTTTTAGTGAACGGCCTCAAATTTTTAGTGAAACCATTTTAGAAATGTGTTTTGACGGCATGGGTAGCTTAATTTTATACTTCCTAAAAATTGAGAACTAAAAGTTTTAACATTGATTTTCAGCAGATGGGGTTACGAGTAAATCAATGTGGAACCTGATCCCTTACCACCTATGAAACGAGTACTTATTTTTAATGATCACTCTTTTGCAGGACAATCCCTCCTGGAAGCCTTGCTGAGCACTGCTCTTTATGAGATTACCGTGCTGAGTGAGGAAAAGAAAGAATGGCCCGCACCAAAGGGCCCCACTTATGTAAAAGGCAGCCGCCAGTCCAAAGCAAACCAGCAACTACTGGCCGGGCAAAGCTGGGATTTTGTCATTGACCTTTCCACACAATACCCGGCTGAAATGGAAAGCACTTTAAAACACCTTTCCGATCCAGGGCTTTATGTATATATGTCTTCCTGTGCCGTATATCCACCGCGGAGGAGCAGCAGCCCTTTGCGAAAAGAAAACTCTGAAACTTTCCGGAAGTCAGCCACGCCCTCCGCTACACCTCAGTCTTTTGGTGAGCGCCAGGCAGAATGTGAACGGCTGCTGGCCGGCTCGGGTCTGGATCACCTGATATTGCGCCCGGCTACACTATATGGCCCCGGTGATACGTCTGATCTGCTGTACTACTGGATATACCACATCCGTGAAGGTGGTCTTTTAACGATCCCCGATCAGGGGGAACGCTTCTTTTCTCTTACGCATGTAAAGGACGTAAGCCGCACCATACTGGCCGGCATGGCGCAGAAGCCCCCTGCTTCAGTATACAATGTAGTGAGTACCGCTTTATTCAACATCCGGGGAATTATTGATGCGGTATCCCCCATCCTTAACCGGCATTGTGTAATGTTTAACGCCCCCTCGGCTTTTTTACACGCCCATGGTTTACAACAATGGACAGACTTGCCCCTTTGGGTGGATGGTGACCATCATACTTTTAATGGTAACCGCTGGCAACGGGATTTTAATTTGAAACCTACTGATTTCAGGGAAGGCCTGCTGGAAACCCTTAGCTATTACGCGGATCTTAAGTGGCCCGTTCCCAAAAGTGGGCTGAGTGCTGAAAAGCGGGATGAACTGCTCCGTGAACTCCGCCAGTTTACCGTCTAAACAACAGTTTAATTGGTATGAAAAGGATAGTACGTCAACTGTACATAAAAGAAGCGTTCCACCAGCTCCACCACCGGTAGCCTATACCCTTCGTTTTCTTTAACCATATTCAGAAATCCACGGCTGTACCCCAGGCTTAGCAAGAGGTCACCCTCATATCTCAGGCCGAATGCAAAAGCCAGCGCCACATCTCCAAAAAAATTAAAATCCCGGAGTTGTAACCAATCGCGCTCCGCTGTGGTAAAAATATGATGTTCGCCCGCCAGGCCTCCTTTTATAAATACCCCTGGCTGCTCCATAATACGTTGAAAATAAGACAGTGCCCAGCGTAAGCGGTTTACCTGCATACTGTAGGAGCCCCGGTGGTTTAAGCCATCATGCCGGTAACGGAGGTCAAAAGTCCTCCAACCTAATTCAGCCTGAACAAAACGGGCTGTTCCGGAAAATTGTATGCGATTGGTAAAGCCAAGTATAAAAACGGGGCGTTTTTCAAAAGTGGTACTTGAAAGCTGATCCGGCTGGAACATAATCCGGTTGGCTATGTCGCCCATACCCACATTTATACCAGGGTTTATAAAGGAGATGTGTGGTGCTGCAGACTGCCCAAGCAGGCATCCATGGCCCAGTATAAAAGTCAGTAAAAAAGAAAGCCAACGCATACGCTTTAAACGGAGTTTATCACTTTTATATATAGAATGGTAAATTTAGTAAGGTTGCCTCCGGGCATAAAAAAGGGGGCTATGCGTTTCATAGCCCCCAAAGGTTAACAGTTGAATATTTTAAGCCCGCCTTATTTTTTTTTCTTTTTGGATGATTGTTTTTGTGTGAAGCGTTTGGCCAGAAATTCACCGGCTGCACCGCCTATCAGGCCACATATCACAATAATCCAGAAGTTCATATCAGGAAAACCAT
>CAJNIZ010047436.1:16278-36225 GCA_905231905.1 Symbiodinium pilosum | reverse complement strand
CTAGAACCCTAGAACCCTCAACCCTAAAACCCTAGAACCCTAAACCCTAAACCCTTGCTTCGCTTCGGAGGCCTGATCCATCTCGGTGGTCACGCCACACCATCGGAGCAAGGCGCGAACTCGCCTTATGTAACATGAGAATTAGGGTATAGGATTTAGGGTTCAGGGTTTAGAGCTTTGGGGAGTTATTTGGGGTTTATATAGGGTCTGTCTACAGTTGGGGTTATAAAGGCTTTAGGATAATTTTGGGAACTCACAAACGACAGATACTGAGTTAGTAGCAGGAGTGATCAGACAGAAGGTCGGATTTGTGAAATCCACGGCCTAAAGTCGTGGCCTGCATGATTAGAATAGGGTTTGGGGGCCTACTGTGTTGTAGTGATAGTGATAGAAAGTTTCAAAACGTAAAATAGCGGTAGACATTCAGGCCACTGTGTTACTGCCAGAAATAAGCGCAGAGGCTCCAGAACTCCCGGCAATTTTATACCCTCTCAAACAACAACAAGTTAAGGTACTGTAGACCCATGAATATAGGGGTTATGTAGGGGTATATTGGGGATATATAGGGATATACAGGGTTGGGGGTTTAGGGGGTTATATAGGGACAATGGAAAAGCCTACATTACCCCCAATGTCAAGGGTTCACAAGGATTTTTCTGACACCCTCATCCATCCCTGAGCTGTCTTCATCCTGGCAAACCTACTCCTCTCATCTACCCCTACTGCTTAGGGTTTAGAGTCATACTTGTAGCAGGAAAGCCCCCCAAAATTCTCAAGCTAAAGATAAAAACCCTACACCCGAAGCCTAAACTTACCGGTTCTTAGTAGGAAATAATGGGATATGTCAGATAGGTGTGTATATATATATATATGGGTATTATATTCCCTCATTCCATACTAAGAACTAGTAAGTAAATCCTAAACCCGAAGCTCTAAACCTCAGACCCTAAACCCTCAAACCCAACCTAATTGCCGGCCAGCCGCGGATCGTCTGGGGCGGCTTCCATGTAGGAGAGATAACAGCCGGCAGTGCCTTGATAGACCTGCAGGGGAGTAGCAGCTGACTGTTTAACCCTAAACCCCTAAACCCGAAATCTAGGTTCCCCAGGAACCTCTTGATTTTTTCCTTGTGTTCAGTTTACGGTTTAGGGTTTCATAAAAAGGGGAAAAAGGTACCACTGGGTACATAGTGCTAGTTGCTATTAAGGAACGAAGGCATGGACAAGCCAATGGAAACTACCGTACCATGAGGGCGGGGGTCCGTTTACCAGCCATCATAGGGGACCATCCATATACCAGCCATTATAGGGGACCATATAGCTCCACGTTGGCTTGAAGGAAGAGAGCCTGATGTAATGGACGGCTACCAGGCTACGGACGCTGCCTTACTTGCATGGAACTGACTTCATCCTTGGGGTTTCCGGCATGTACCAGGATTTTTCTTCTCCAAAAGCTACGCTTCAGTTCCTCTTTCTTCTCCTCACGCTCCTCCTTCTTCTGCCACTGCTGCCGCCGCCGCCGTTGCCGCCACCGCCACCGACGAGCAAGATTGCATGAATGCAGGTGCTGACATTGCAAGACTTCTCCCAAGCTACCGTAAGGGCCCAAGTGATGGGTGGGTTGTACTATAGGTCTATAGTTTTCTAATAAAGATTATGAGGGAATACTCTCTGGCAATGTTCAGCCTCGTGCATTAATTATGCAAACATACTTCGACATTTGCATTGCAGAATGTTCGGAAACCTGCAGGCGGTCACACTTACGGCGCCTTTTGGGGTACCCTATATATTAAACGTCATATTACAACGGCGACCCAAAAAGGGACCACCCCCTACCACATGATCCATCGGCAAACCCATCAAGCTCAAAGCAAGGGCATCCCAGGCAGAAAACAGCCAACTCGAAGGTCCAGGGTTAAGGGCTACATAACAATCAAAGAAAAGTTTGGGACCCTGGGGTGAAGCATATTGTATTCATAAGGGGAGTATGGAGCGGTACCTTTCTGAATTATTTAGAAATACTCAGACTCATGCGTACTTTGACTTCCTGAATGCCCAAAACATTAGCGCATATACGAACGTTTATAGCAGGTGTTTGGGAGGTCCGGATACTTCAAACCCCAAAATACATATGCCTACATTGAAAAATACTCTATACCTATACCCCTTTGGGATGGACCCTTACAGGGACCAACCCTACACCCTAAACCCCAAACTCTCAACCCTAAACCCTGAAGCCTAAACTCGCAACCCTAAACCCTGAAGCCTAAACTCTCAACCCTAAACCCTAAACTCTCAACCCTGACCCCTAAACTCTCAACCCTAAACCCTAAACTCACAACCCTCAACCCTATGAACCCTAGTCCGTAGCAGCCTCCTTCAAAAAGAGGTCTTGCAGCATCAGCTGACGCCCCGCTTCATAGGATGCACTCCTTGTGTCATGGTAGGGTGACTGGTCCAGGGATTTATCTAAAGGGGCTATAAGTTTAGGGGATTTAGGGTTTAGGGTTTAGGGTTGGAGATATATGAGGGACATATAGGGTTATATAGGGGTTGTGTCGGGTTTGGGATTAAGGGTTTCCCCAAATTAGCGTAGTTTTTGTTGGGTCCCCAAAATAAGGATGGTAGTATGTTGGGCGGGCCCATTTTGGGGTCCCCCTACTTTGGGGAACTACCATTTAGGGCTCAGGATTAAACCTGTAGGATTTAGTTTGTAGTGCTTAGGATTGAGGGTTTAAGACTTTGCAATTTGATTCTCAAGTATAATTTGAATTCTACAAGGATGCCTGACACAGACCCAACACACGCCCGCTCCTCACCGCCAAACGCCGGAGCAATCCACGCCGAAGGCGGCCGGCTTCCGACAACTGCCCTGGGTGTACGAGATGATCTTGAGAGTTTCTCACAAAAATGGTTCCTTCATGGGATGCTAGTTGAAACAGAATAGCCCAACATGCTTTCTTGGGCTTTAGTGTAATGACAGTGACAAAGCATGTCCAACAATGACCCAGAATAGAGGGTGAGGAACCTTTGTATGTGCCCCTGGGACACTGCGGATACATCGCGATTGCAAGGCGGATGTATGGGTCCCTCTTCAAGGTCAGTCAGAGATCGGGTTTAGATGAGGATTCCGATGCCATCTCCTGAGGAAATGCTGTAGGGCGTATGTTGAGCGTATGAGTCTCCAAGGGTCCAAGTACCAGATATTTGAATACTTGGGATTTGGGTATACCTGTCCTATAAACCCTAAACCCTAGACATGACTATTGAGTACTTGGAGCTATAGGGATTGGTTTGTGGTCCAGGGTTGGTGGAGATAGGGAACAAGGCCTCTGCTAAGAATTCTAAGCTCAGCCGCCTCTTCCACCCTATATAAACTGTTTCGACTAGAAGCCCCTTGAAAACAATTTCAGCTCTGTTATCCCAAGTCCTGAGAACCAACAGAAACTATCGGGTTGCTGGGCACTTTGAGTTCATACAATCGCCAGAATCGAAGAACATATGGGTGGTTGTTCAAATTATGGTCCCTTTTGGGGTACCCTAAACATTAGGTGCCGTATTATAGTAGGGATCCAAAACAGGGACCATAATTTTGACAACCACCCATATGTCCAGTCCACTTCTTTCTGCTTGGTCTATTTTCCTGCAGGGAATTCGTAACAGGATCTTGACACCCATGTCCAAAGTGTTTAGGGTCTGGGGTTTAGGGTTTAGGGTTTAGGGTACCACTGATGCAAACCAAATGACCCTTAAAGACCCTGGCCTGCTCGAAACAAGGGAAAGTTGTTCAAGACATTTGGGGGCTTGGATGTGGAAAAAAATTGGGGGCCTTACAGCTAAAGTGTTGAGGTGCTTTCCAAAAAGGACCTCTAAAGTGCTCCAAATCCTGAACACAAACAGTAAACCCCTAAACCCTAAACCCTGAACCCCAAACAGTAAGTCCCTAAACCCCACACCCTGAACCCCAAGCAGTGAACCCTCAACCCCACGCTCTCAAGCCTGCAAATGAGTATTCATGCTTCGAAATTCTCACTCGTACTATGTAGGGGTATCACATGGAAACTACTATATAGGGTATCTGGAATCGTGCATGCGATGTCTCAAGCCCATTTACGCCTCACGTGGGTGGAGCTTCCTGTGGCAGTTACAACTCTTTTTTGGGGGTGTGTATAGGGATACAGACATGTAGACCTTGCGTTTGGTCTAAAGTCCAAAGTACAGGCCCCTGATGTTGGCCCTTATTCTTGGGACCGCTACATACCTAACGTACACCGTATGTATATATATATATACATGTACATATGTTTATGTATATGTATATGTAACCGCATGGGCCCCTAGGATCCTCCCAAAACAGGCTAAGGGACCACGCTGGGGTTCCATGGTTCTAACCTTTGGCCACGCCAAAGAAACCTTCCTCCACCCAGAAGATTATGTGGTTTAGGGTGTAGGGTAAACTGGTTCCTCCTGATCTTTCAATCATGGACCCTAATCATATTCTCCAAACGCCTCAGGGTAAATTTTTATGAAACCCTAAAATCATGCAAAAAAAGGCCAATACTAGGGCCCAGGGTTCCAACCTTAGACAGCCTAAACCCTAAACCCCAAACCCTAAACCCTAAACCCTGAACCCTAAACCCTAAAGCCTAAACCCCAACCCGCGGCCAGCCAACCTAGCATCATCACATCGGCCAGGTAAGCCAAACCTGACGGTTGGCCTGGCAAGCGGGGAATGGGCAAGAACATGGAAACTATTTTCGGCTTTTGGGTTTGGGGTTTGGGGCTTGGGGTTTAGGACTTTGGGTGGAGAGCTTAGGGTTTTGGTCCTTGGGGTTAAAGTTTAGGGCATGGGTGTTTAAAAGCCATGCTCAGAGGGACCCCTACCAAGGGATTATGCTTCCCTGCCTATTGAACTATGCTTCACTGTTATATGAGAGCTTCCGTAAATAGGGAGGCCCCAATCTGGACCGCAAAAAGCTACAGTCCTCAATATTATGGGAGGGCCCCGAAAGTACCTCCAATTTTGGGAAACTATATGTATACCATATGAGGTGAGTAAGGGTTCTTACGCGTCGTAAAGACCAGCACTACTGGGATGAAGGTGTTCCTTGCGTAGAGGCTCAGAGAGTCCCACACCTAAATCCTAAACCCTGAACCTTACACCCTAAACCCTAAACCATTGAGCCAGAAAAGGGGGTTTTCAGCAGGCCAACGCCAATTGAAGACTTCTAAGCCAACTTAAAAGCATACTTTCTAGGTCCCCGGAGAACTGCAAGTAGGTTTGAGGGGATATTTGCTTGGGGTTTAGGTTTAAGGTTTAGGGACATGAGAGGGTCCACCGAAAAGCCCAATGTAAATTTGGTCCACCGAAAAGCCCAATGTAAATTGCAATGAACTGTACAGTGATCCTTGTTTTAGGGACTAACAAAACTGCATGCTTAAGTAATGGAAGCCCCCATGGCGTAGGTAGTCAAAGCTGTCCTTGTTTTTGAGGGCCTCAGTACAAAAATACCGCCCTTCATAAATTTTTGACAACCTGCATATATGCTGGTTGTTCAAAGTTGCTTCTCCAGAAAATCGTCAACTTTCGCAGAAAATTGTTTTTCTTCAGCGTCTTCTTTCGTGAAACTGTCGTGGAGGACATTTTGGGATACTGGCCAAGCTCGGGCACCCTAAAACCTAAACCCGAAACTTCAATACCAATACTGCACTACACACAAGCTTGCAGGGTTTGATTTAATCATGGATCCCTAGGCTGAATGTGGGACTTCCCCAAACAGGGGGACCCCTACTTTTAGGAAACCTCCCATGTGTGGGTGTCTGGTGGGCAGGTCCGGGGCTGTACTTGAAAAGGGAATTGGGGGGGGTTTAGGGTTTAGGGTGGGCCTGCAATTCCCTCTTCTACCTGTCTATGGGCACCTTCCCATTTCTCTATCGGCTTGAAAAACATACCAGTTCATGAGCCTGCAAAACCACATTCCTGCCTGCATATGGACCAGCTAGCACGGGCTGCTGGCTTCAAGACAACCCTGAGCTTTCGCGACGTCTTTCCCGAAACTGTCGTGCAAAACCAAGATTCGGTTTAGGGTTTAGGGTTTAGGGTTTAGGGTCTACAGTTTAGGAGGCAGGGTATTACAGGAATGAGGGCCTGGGCCAATTGAGAATACGTTGCCGGCATCCTAGCAGCTGCCTCATACTGCACAAGTCTCTAGCACTCAGAGCCTGCTCGACCACATAGGCTGCTCAGGGTTTAGGGTTTAGGATTTCGTGTTAGGCCTTAGGGCTTATGAGATCCCTGGAAAATACCTCTTGTCGCAAATCTTTAGCTAACAAGTGCTTTCCTTTAGTGCCTTCTTCCACGAAACTTTCGCGAGCCCTTCGGATCATCTCGAATGGTCACCCCAAGTATAACCAAAAGCGCTTTAGCGTTTAGGGCTTAGGGATGAGGACCTTTAACAAGCCTCACATAACGCCTAGAGCCCAAACCCTAAACCCTGAAGCATATACGAGCCATGGTCTAAACTCCTAGTATCCCCCTTAGTAACCCCTATAGTCGTCCCCTGTATACTCCCCTAAATACTCCCCTCTATAACTCCCCTCAAGGAGTTTAGATTATAGCTCATATGCCTGGCCTGCCACTTTTCTCCAGAATGTTCCCGAGGCCAGGAGATCTCCCAGACGCAGGAAAGCCTCAACGAAGCCTGATGTACAAATGCTCTTGCTTAGGGGGTACCTATACCCTACTTTTTTTTGTGATACCTAACTCTATGTCTCGTATCTCCCATATACGAAACTAGGTACCCTACAGAAGGTGTAGGGTTTAGAGGTCTAGGTAAGGCGTAGCGTTCCGGCGGAAATTGCAGTCAGAGCATAGAAGCAGAGCTTGCGCACCCTAGCTTTTCAGAGTACCTCAGACTACTTGTAAGCAATGCCTCCTTCGAGCCCTGCATGCTGTGCTCAAACCAGACTCCACAGCGGCTTCTCTATCAGTTGATGTGAACCGCTTATGAAACCTTGCTGTGTCTCCATTATGCACCTTAGCGTCGAGCTTTTCACATGCCCTTATACAAGCTGGAGAAACCATAGCTGATCTGTTATATGACAGAAGCATTTCACAATGGACAGCACCCGCGGTGCAAGCCTCAGTAAGACCGCAAAATACTTGCCTGCTTCAGCAGCTTAGGCGTTCTTGTTCAACCCAGGTGCACGTTTCACACTCACACATGGGTATATGTCTAGATAGATAGCTAGATCGATAGATTAGATAGATAGATAGATACATAGATATAGATAGATAGATGACAGATAGATAAGCCTATGGGTGAATATGAGCGCAAATCATATAGCGACCTTTAAATGTCGATCTGGAGACCAGACGAACATGGCCATGACCTTCGGCTTGCTAACTAATGCTGGGTTGCTGCTAAGGAACTTAAACGAATTTACACAAAAGGGGGACCCTATTGCTTACAGTATAGTCAGTTTAGGGGTTTAGGGTATAGGGTTTAGACTCACATGATGGTCAATTAATTGAAGTTCCATAAAAGCAACCCAGACTGATGGACCTTCGTATCGCAGCCCCACCCCTGTATCATCCGCATCAGGTGCTTTCCCCAAGACGGGATCCCCCTTGGAGAAAAAAAGCATACAGATGCTCCAGCTGCTGTGGGCGAGTGAAGGTTTAGGGTTTAAGGAGCAGCTATAGGGGTTCTTATGGGGATCCGCTCCCCTTCTCTCCCTAAAGAACCTGTAGATCAACCGAGACCCTGTATCCCAGTTCAACCGAGGACCTGGATCCTGAACCCTAGGTATCCTAGACCATTAGACTGAACCTCAATCCCAGACGGGTCAAGAGTCAGAAGCCTAAATCCCACCTCCTGAAGAATCTAAATCAAAAATCCTAAACTCTAAAATCTCAAGGCTTAACATCCTAAACGCGAAGGCCCCCGTCAACCTGCAGAGGACCCCTCAAAAGATGCGCCTTCGGCCAGGGGCGGACCCCCGGGTGCTGGTGTGGCCAATGGATCCAGAGGTTGGCAACCGAAGACGTTGCGCAGGAAAATCTCAGCTGCAGGGCTTTCTCTAACGGTCCATGTACCCAATTATTGGGCACAAGTAATTGTAGTACAGGTTTTGGATATACAGATGATTATTAGGTACTTGGAGCCTGAGGGTTTCTGTAAGGGTCAAGCACTGAAGAGGATTTAGAGCTAGCCTTCTCAGCCTCGAGACGGAGCGTTGAGGGTTCATGGTCCCCCTTAAGGGGAGAATGGAAAAGAAAATGGAAGCTACTATTTAGGGTTAGGGTTTAGGGTTTATAGTCCCCCGTAAGTAGATAGAATATGGCTTTGGGTACATTGACATAAGATCCCCATATAGCCCATATTCTATCTACTAAGGGGGACTACAGGTCTCTTAGTTGGAACTTTGAACTTTGAGGTGTATGAAAGGGTTAGTGTAGTAAGTAAACTTGAGGGTTTGGGGATAGCAGTTTACGGTTAAGGATTCAGGCTCTATAGGGTCAAGTCACGATACGAAGGTATACTCGTGGCCTGTGAAATATGATTTGGGGCTGCAAAAGACTTGGATTTTAATTAACAGTCAAGCCAGTAGTCATCATAATACTAATGTTGGACCCTCTTTAATTTTGTGGACCCACATCCAGAAAAAACAGAAATTAAGGTCCCTCAGCCCAGACATAGAGAGTACCCGCTACACGCCCCTCAACATCCCATGGCCCCTTATCCGGAGTGAGGGCCCAAAAACACAACATAGGGGGCCTCAATAAGAAGGGCGCCCAACATTCATAACTTACAACTCAGACGGATAATAACTGAATACTGCCAAAACCAATAACCGTAAGAACCATAGTATGAGTGATAATACTCATAGTAACCCTGAGAAAAAAGAGTGATAGCAGGGTCCAGAGTTGAGGGTTTCAGCTCGTCAGGTTGGTGGTTTTCTTATCTGCTAAACCCCTAGAAGCCCAGTTACCTATATACTGGGTTCCTGTCCTTAAGTCCCTATATACATCTATACTATCTATATAACCCAAGGACCTACTATATGGGCACCTGGGCTTCTAGGGACTAAACCCTAAACCATAAACCCTAAACCCTAAACGCCAGAAGAAGGATCCCCATACATCTCATGAAAAGCGGAGAACCCGTTTGAGCCATAAAACTCTTTGTATCCCCCTTCATAAGCCCTATAGTAGTCCCTTATATAACCAAGGAGCTTATACTAGAACTCATTTCAAAGAACCATTTGTCTCTAGAAGGCTGAGGCTTAGGATTGAGTTTTTAAGGGCAAGCTGCAAGGACGCAATGTTTTGAGATAGCTCAAGTTTAGAATGGGCCAAGTCAACAGCTAGAACGGGTGCTTCTGCGAGACATTCTTGCACTTTCTTGGCATCCTTTTCAGGAATTTGGCACCTCAGAAACATGACAAAGCTGGCAGATGCCATGGTTGTAGGGGTCCACAGTGTACGGAGCAGAGGTAGGATTTGAGCTGACATTCAAGCTCACTTAGGAGAACTTTGAGGGTCTAGACCTGGGTATAATATACTCGCTTATTCCTTACCCAACACCATTCATTATAGTAGTACTAGTACTAGTACTAGTAGTAGTAGTAGTAGTAGCAGTAGTAATAATAATAGTCGTCGTCGTGAGGAGGAGGCGCCTCCCATCCCAAATGCCACTCGTCGGCAGGTGCATCCTTCTCGATGCCTCCAGGGCTTTAGGGGTTCAAGGTTTAGGGTCCCCAAAGGGTCCATGTACCCATGAATTAAGTACTTGGGTTATGGGTAATAGTAATTCTAGTACTGGTTTTGGGTAAGTATATGATTATTAGGTACTTGGACCCTTAGGGGTCTAGAGTTCGGGATTTAGGGTCTAGTGTTCGAAGTTTGCTATTTAGGGTTCATGAAGGGAGTATATATCTCGCAAACGTTAATTACTTTTTTGTCCCCTCTCCCCCACAAATCGCCTAGACTGACAGGAGGCGGCGCAGCCCTCTCCAGGAATGGCTGCGGAGTTCGCCCCGAGTCCTGGGCCACGTTTCGTTCTCCCCATGTACGGGTTTAGGGCTTCGGATTTGGGGCTTCGGGCTACAGGTAGCTGTGTTTTCTAGACTTTTGGCGTCAAAGAAGGCCATCTTTCTAGACTTGGAGCTCCAGGATATGAGATGGCGCTGAGTCTCTGGTTTAGAGCTCGCAGTTTCTTGTTGAGGGCTTTGGATTGAATCAGGGTCGAGGGGCATGGTTCGATGAGTTTAGGGGTTAGGGTTAAGGGTTAAGGCTTCAGGCAGTAAGGACTTCTTGCCACATCATCTACGATATGTGCTATGCACCATCTCTGACCTTTAGCCTTGCTAGTGCCGGTAGCACTGTTGCTATAGAAGTGGCGTTGCTACGGCTGTGATGTTACCTGGAAGATGGCCGTACAACTTTACAAGTGTGTATAGACTCTGCAGTACAGAGAAGTGTGTAAACAAGCACACTGAATTGAGCCCTTAATTGCTGAGCACAGAACAATCAAACCTTACGCTGCAGGCCACGTCGGGCTGCGTGGATGCACCCAAGTAATTCCAGTAGGAGCCCACTAGTAACCTAAAGGGTCCAAGTATCCAAATGATGGGGCTTCAGGCTTCAGGTCTCAAACACCATAATCTGCATTGTTTTTCGTACCAGTATTTGGGCACTTGGACTCTAATCTCTAAACCCTAAAAGTAGCTTCCATTTCAATTTCCATGTTCTTTTCCTTTGATTCTCCATTGTTGAGGGAATATAGCCCCATCTACCCTAATTTGGGAACCCTCCTGAGCCCCATCAAATCCCAACAGAACCCTATTAATCCCCTGTACTAGACCGTTGAAGGTATAAAGGTTGGCGTCGGATATATTCCATTTTGAGGATTAAAGGCTTCAGGTTTAAGCGTGTGGCTTTGGCGCCTACAAGGACTCCCCCAAGTACCCGTAAAAGGATAGGGTTTGGGGTTTAGGGTTTAGGGATCTGCGTAGGTACTATATTGGTGGGTAGTTAGGATTTGGGGAAGGTGTTTGAGGGGGTAGGGCGGTAGCATTGAGGGGTCTTGGGTTTTGGCTTTCCAAGGTTTAAGTTTCAGCGTGGAACGTGTAGGCATGTTTCGGGGGAATGGTTTTTTGGCCTTCGAGGTTCTGTGGAGTTTATGTGTGACGTTTAGTGCTGACTGGGTTAAACCGCGATTGCAATCGCACTCGCTTGGACACCCTTCAAAAGTCCGAGGTGAAACTCAACCAGGACAATAACAACAGCAATACGGTTCACACCAACAATTCATGACCCCAAGAACGGCATATCTTGACAATGCTGGCATTTTAGTCTACAAAGGTCATGCAGGTTTTTTTTTTACTATCAGTCGTAGCCCTATCAGGGTTCAGCATACAATAGTCGTAGTCATACTGTGGGCGTTTGATACTAGTAATCGTTATTTGCATTTTTTTTTTGGGGGGGGGGAGGGGGGGGGTATATGTTAATCATATGCTTTGGACCCCTTGGGTAATTAATAATGAGCTCTGGGGCTCGTCCTCTGTACCTTTCGGGTTTGTACCCTTCTCGGGGGATGCTTAAACCATGGAATATAACCCTTAATCGGGGTATTTGGGACCCACAACTTTGAAGAGCTTGATAGACATGCTGCAAAACAGGTGGGACTTGGCCTAAACTACTGTTCGCAAAGTGGGAAAATCTATATAGGGCCCCTGCTTGAAATTTGAACCGTGCTATAATGAATTTAGGGAAACCCCATGTAATCCCTGTATAACCCTAGCTTCCATTTCAGTTCCCATGGTTTCGATGTTGTTTTCCATTCCACTTTAGAGACATCCCCGGCCCATGCCCTAAACCCTAAACCCTAAGCCCTAAAATCCTTACCAAGTCCCATGACAACATCATGAAGCTTGTGCCAGGGGAGCTAGAGTCTAAACTCCTAGTTTCCCCCTTAATAACCCCTATAATACTCCTCTAGATCGTCCCTATATAACCCCCTTTCAGGCATTTGAACCCTAAACCCTAAACCCCAAATCCTAAAACCTAAATCTTAAACCCTAAACCCTAAACTCTAAACCCCAGATCCTAAAGCCTAAACCCTGTATAGCCCCTTTAGGAGTTTAAACTATGGCTCATAAGAACCAAGGCTCCATCTGGTCAATGCCCGCAATGGTGCAAATATTGCCTGAGCTCTTTTGGGGTGTAGGGTCTAAGGTTTAGGGTTTAGGGTTAAGGGTTTAAGGTTTAGGGCTTAGGGTTTAGGATTTAGGGTTTTGGGTTTAGGGTTTCGTGGGATTTTGGAGATTTGGATGGGGTGGGGGGGCTAGGGTCTACGGGCTGAGGGTCTAGGGATTTTGGGTTTGGAGGTTTAGGGACTTAGGAGATGGGCTGAGGGTCTAAGGGCTCAGGGTTTAGGGGCTTACGATTTAGGGGTTTACCTTTAAGGATTTGGAGGGGTTTGAAGGGCCTAAGGCTCAGGACTTCCAGTTCTAGGCTGGAAGGTCACACGAAGGGTCCATACTTTGAGTCCAAATACCCTCCCAAGTATGTACTTTTGGTATAAAAATGGCCAATGCTTTCTGCACTACAGGCTGGGTGCATATAGCCCAACATCCTGTACTACTCTCAACACCTCAGGAAAAAGTACCATTATAAGGAACCCGAAATATCTGATTGTTGTACACATACTGGACCTACAGCGGCAATCTGGTGGAGATGGTTCTGGGATGTTTCCGCGGACTGGCTCAGGGTTTAGGCCGCGGTTAACTGTTTAGGGTTTAGGTCAATTGCTAGCCATTCCAGCAGCCCAGGCAAACAAAGTGCATTATGTTCGTTCTGGCACGAATTTGCTCCGGCACAGTCTTGAACCAGAGCACCTCCAGCGTCCCCAACATCGCGTCGCAGGGACCAGTATGATAGTACAGCTTTGGGGTAGGCATATGAATGTACTGAGTACTTGCATCCTTAGGAATTCTTGATGTTGGGCAGATTCTACGACCAACCCAAACCTTGCAACAGCAGGAAGCGTACCCGTTGGGATAGTAGTCATATGGAGAGCTCGCGCTCGTCACGCGCAGGGTCAAGAACTCTTGCTCTTGCAGAATTGCGCGGAGGCGTGGTGTGTCTGGGGTGATAGTTTGAGTCCCCTTTCGAATTTCTTCGAGTAGTCCTGCTGGAATGCTGTGTGGTGATAGGCAGGACCGCGAGAAGCGGACTGCAAGGTTCGGCGCCATGGAGAAAGTTCTGAACGATGTCCACGTGCATATCCACGGGCCGTGCAAGCGCAAGATACGCGACATCCCGTACATCCTGGTGCACTCGGATGTACCCCTTGCAACTGAGCCCCTTTCAAGCCGGAATGCACAAACATATGGTCTTCTAGAATAAAACCCCGATATTCAAACACCCCTCATGCTGTTGATGGAGGAAGCCTTGCATCAACATATAAACTTTCTACTGTATCGCACGAGGTACGGTATGTGAAGCATCTTAAGTGGTGCAAGCTTTCTTCCATCTATATCGCTGAGCGGTATAAGCCCTGAACTCAAAACTGTACTGCTTGCTTTCCGAAGGGTCCAAGTACCCTATGAACATAGAGATTTACATGCCCCAAACCTGCACCACAATTGCTGAGTAGCACCAGAATCCCAATTACCTACTAGTCATTGGCTACATGGACTCTTAGGGCTTACCATATCCCGAGGCACTGATGATGGACGTGGGCAGTCGCCTCATCAAGCGTTTGTGCGGCTGTAGGTTGAACACTTGTTAGCACGAGAGCCGTCAGTTAATCACCCCCATAGTAGTCTCCAAAATACGCCCTTCCATAACCCTTGCAAAAGTTAAGGCTGTAGCTCATGTGGGGTTTCGCAAATTCGGGGTCCCGAGACCCCATGGACACACGGGGACTCTCAGGAGATTGCGCGGGCCTCCCTGAGGGACCATATGAACTATACTCTAAACTCCGTAACGGAAATTCAATGCGGGAATAGTATGGGAGTTACTAAGGAAGGGGGATACTCGGAGTTTAGACTATAGCTCGTCCACTCAGACAAGCATGCTCTACGTTCCCTAAACCTTATAAACCCTAAACACATATAAATACCCTCCAACCCCGCCGTGTTAAGGTTTCGGACTCCGGGGTTAGGGTATATAGGGTTTACAGGGTTTAGAGTTTTGTCTATGGTCCCAATATCTCGAAGTCTGCCATAAGGAACATGGTGCTAGGACCCTGGGGCTCTTAATATTCCTTAGCGAGAAAGGACTACTGTATAAGTCTCAATAACTGGAATAACATTTTGGGGTATGATATGTGTATTTCTATATGTATATATATATATTATTTGAAATCATGGAGGGGGCACATATTTGCAAGACTTCAGGTGCCAATCTCGATTATGCGAACTAACAAGTACAATTGCAATGATCGTACAACAGTCGGGAGAGCTAGAAAATGTAGTTACTGAGAGAAAGCGAGGTTCTGGCAGAGATCGGAGGACCTCCCTGTTGTCCACATCTGTTCGATATGGGACCCCCCGGATCAACCCTGGAAATTTCAAGCAACAAGTAGGCAGGAGTTTTGATGTGGCATAGAGGGTTTATGCAACTAAAAGTTTAGGGTTTGGAAGGAACGGTCTCGTTTTTTCCTAAGCCGTTTTGGACTTCTCTGGCCCTTCCGTGTGGTACTGGCCCTTCCGTGTGGTAGCACTACCCTGGAGGTCCAAGTACGTAATAATCAATGATATAAGTACCCAAGCCTGTAATACACTTGCCAGCAACAACATCCCCAGTGCCCATCTATTAGGGACATGGACGCTGACCCCGGCATACCCCATATAGCTATATGTATACCGCTATAAACGCCTGCATATCTATATGTGCATTATAACTTTTTCAAGAAGTCCTTCAAAGGAATCCATATTAATCCTAGGCTTCTCCTGAGAGCATACAGACATGTGGATCTGTCGTGCCTTTTTTTGGGGCCCTTCCCTGCCACCGAATAAGCTATCAAGCAGTGAGGGAGTCCCAAGGGTTTGGGGTAAGGGGACAAAGGGTTTAGAGTGTAGGGTTTCCAGTTGAGGGCCTAGGCTTCAGGGTAGGGTTTGGAGACGGGTATGCACTCTACAATTGAGGTGTGAATGTTGCGGCGAAAAATTATGGAGAAATCTCCTACTAAGCTGAAGCATGGCCCTTTCTGATAACCTATTCTCCATGAGACCACTAAATCGGATGAAGGGACTTGGCAACGCCGACCCCCGAAGTGTGGATGGTGGTATTGTTCACTGAGAACTATTTCTTCGTTTTGTGGCGGGGCTAGCAGAGGTCTCATTATCCACATAGGTCCAGGTCAGGTTAGGTCAGCCTAGAATCTTAAACCATTTCCCGTAACTCTGGACCATGAAGCCTATGAATCCTAAACCCTGATATGCCCAGGAGTTCTACTTTCGGGGGCCATACCACTCGTTGCCCGCAACACAACAAATGAAGGGCTTCCCAAAACTAGGGTACCTTTAGTCGCTCTAGGACTCTGTGACGAGTACACGGGATCTGGGGAATTGCATACGAGGTTTACAAGGTCTCAGACCCCCAAAGGGATCTAAACATAAAAAATCCCCGAGAAGACTATGGAGAGTTCTGTAGGGATTATATAGGCGGTTATCATGGATGGCTTTACATAGGGGATGTAGTTTTTAGATCCTCTGAGGGGTCTGGGGTAGTATATTCTACGAGTAGGGTAAGTCAAGAAACTCCCAAAGTGTGTTCGTAAAGGGAAGCTCTGGGGTTGTCGCAAAATCAGGAGCCTCAGGGACCCTATTCATAAGAGAGTGCCAATCCCTATGTAATCCCTATACGATATGTTCCCTACCCAAAACCCTAAACCCTAAACCCGAAACCCTATATTCTTCAGTAAGTTTGCCCAGGCGCAGCTCGATCCCTAGGAAAGACCACAGACGGAGTTGTGGTGCAGGAACCATCTGCTGAGATTGCGAGAGCCTGGTTCAGGGTTCAGGGTTTAGGGTTCAGGGTTTAGGGTTCAGGGTTTAGGGCTCAGAGTTTAGGCTTTGGGGCAGCAGGCTAGTTTCCTAATGTAAGGGTCTCAATGGTTTGAAGAACTATCATAGCTATGATCAGTGGCTAGAGAAGGGCGCGCATCATGTTTATGGCCATCCAAGGGCACAGTCTGAAAGAAGATTGCGCTGATATCCACTACTTGTTTAGCTTTTGGGCTGCTGTCCCGGGCAGCGATAAAGATCTAAATGCCCCGAAATAAGCTTTGGGATAGGTGATTCCCTCTTACATGAAGGACAGTTACTGTGAGGGGGATTGGCCCAAGGTTTTGACTTACCCTGCTTCAACCACACTAAGGTCTTGAGGAAGTCATCTTCTTCATTGATCAGGTTTCCACATCACTGCTGTGTGCCTGCAAGGAACAGCTAGAGAAGCGACCATCAGACGCAGACCCTAAATCCTAAACCCTAAATCCTAAGCCCTAAATCCTAAACCCTAAATCCTAAACCCTAAATCCTAAACCCTAAACCCTTTGGATTTGGGGTACAGCTTCAGGAGTTGGAAGGCTTTCTTGGTATCGCTCAGGGCTTTGGGTTCTGAACTTGCCAGCATTAGATTCAAAGTTTAGGTAGGCTTCAGGGTCTAGGGTTTAGGGTTTAAGCCCAAAATGACACAGGGTGGTAAATATCTGGGGAGGACCCATGCGTTAAAAGCAAAGGCCCCTGGCGTGGGGCCTAGTGTACACCATAATGCGTAGCGTGCACATATCTGCCTGTTTATCTATTCATCGCTCTATCTGTCTGTACACATGTATGTGTATGCATGCATTTGTACATACGCATACTAACCCTTGAGGGCCTCGAGAATTCCCGAGGATCCATATTGGGGATATGCTTTTAACTTGCAATGATAGCCCGGGGTCGATCCAACAAATATCGCAAAGGCTAAACAAGTAACTCCGATAGAGCGGCATTTGGGGTTGAGGGCAGCTGTACAATAAGATGAAAGTGTTGATGACGGTTCCTTTCTTGGGTGTGACTGTGTCCAGTATACGGACGATGCAGCAACGTTGGCGCCAGAGTTTGACGGGATTCAAAGAAAACTCGTGACAAAAAGGGAAGCTTATCAGGCCCAAGCCCCCCAAGATGCCTCTTGCAAGAACAAGACCCCCATAACGTTGTCCTGGACCACACCCAGAAACGTCTCATGAACTCAGATACCTGCCCCCAACCCAGGACCTCATCTATCGCTGGTTAAAGCAAGGGTTCAGGTTCATGCACTGGCCCTGTCACAGTAACCCTCAAGTACACACTCATGCAACTAAGAAGAATGTGTTATACACACTTACTAAGCTTACTTCATGGTGTACTCAGCTGGGACAGTATATCAGCATATTGGTTTGAAATACACATAAGCCTGTAAAGCCAATAAGCCTCAAAGCATACAACTTCTCGTCTTTGGCTTGTCTTTAAGACTCGTGGCCAGGAAGGTAACTACCAGGAAGGCCTAGGAAGCCTTGGGGAAATACAAGGGATAAGATAATGCTGGGATTTACTAGGCTACCTGCGCCAACCCTAAACTCTAAACCCTAAACCAATTGAAGCCACAGCTGCCAACCTGCCATTCTCATCTGTCAGCCCCATTTCAATGGTTTGGGTTCACGGTTGAGGATTTAGGGTTTAGGGATGAGGGTTTACAGCGTTTAGGGTTTAGGGGGCTGAGGGTTTAGGGATGAGGGTTTACGGGGTGTATAGGGTTTAGGGTTGCTTTTTCAGGGATCCTACGGTGACCCCCGAAAGGTCTAAGTACGCGAGGTCCCCCACGCCATTTGGGACCGAACTCTGAAAAACTCCCTTTGCACTGTAACATACTACAAAGAGAATACTTGCAATTTTGGCGGGCGAGATATTTTAGCGGTCCAGGGCGGGAAAAATTGGATACCTGGAGTTTCAGGAAACCTTACCCAAAAAATCAACCTTCACCCCAAACCTTAAACCCTAAACCCTAAACCCTAAACCCCAAACCCTAACCCCAAACCCTCAGACCCTAAACTCCAAGAGAAGCCGAGGCACAGCGCCACCGCGCCCTTGAGACCTGCCCAACCGGGGGCAGGCGCATCCCGTCCGAGGAGGTAGCTGCGCCTGAGGACCTCAAAGAGAGGCTTCGTTTCGGGGTTTGGGGTGTAGGGTTTAGGGGTTTAGGGGTTTAGGGGTTAAGGGTTTTATGGTTTAGGGTTGAGGGTATGGTTTAGGATTTAGGGTTCCTGACTACCAATCTCTTATAGACCCTCTAATGTTCTCCCTTCATTTGGCTTATTTAGGAATAGTCGTGGCCAATCAGGGGCAACCCATAGCGGGCTAGCATAGGGGCAGGGGTGGTAGGGGCAACCAGGACGTCCAGGCAGCCAGGGTCAGGGTATCAGCTTTAAAGTTTAGAGTCTTGACAACCTACCATATAAGCCCGAGCCCCCAAGCCATTATGTAATCACAGTCTTCATTTCATGCCCATGTTCTTTTCCATGTGGTTCTACATTTCTACATTTTTATAGGAATGCAAGACTGGCAAACCCTCAAAAAGCTGACCATGGGATTTGCCTGAGGCCCTCGCAGCAAGAGCGCACCAGTAGGTCTTTGTATCAAAGTTTGCCTCGCCGCAAAGGCTTTAAGTTTCAGAGCCTTGGGGTTTTAGGGTTGTAGGGTTCAGGGTACGGCACTTGGAGGTACATGACTTGAAATATTTTGTCAAAACAGAGGAACCCCTTAGGCCCGAGGCCCCTTTTAAAGGTTTCTAGGGCTACATCTATTTATATGTATATACGTGCCCTCAAAGACTGCCAAAGACCCCAAGGAGAAATGGCGTTTAGGGCTTAGGGTTTACAAGCGCTTTTTTGGGGGGCCCCACCCGGATTCTTTGAAAAAGCGCTCGGTCAGGAATCACTTACAGGAGGCTTATTGTAGTTCTGTTCAAACCTTGTAGTATCTTCTATCAGGCCAGCTAGCATTGTAAGTAAGTTTAATCGCCCAAATCGCCCTAGCTAAAAATCACGCCCCAAATCCAGAATGGGTTACCCAAAACCCCTAAACCCTAAGCGCTAAACCCTAAACCCAAATCCAGAAAGGGCTATTAGACTGTGAGGGCCTTAGTTAGGGTGGATTCAGGGGCCTTAAAGGTCTAAAAACCATCCTGGGCTGCAGTAGTCACCCTAAGCCTCAAACCCCAAACCCTCAACCCTAGAGTCCCCCTTAAGTAGCTAGAATATGGCTCTGGGTACATAATAATAAGATCCCCAGATGACCCCAATATTCTATTTACTTAAGGCGGACTATCTATAAACCCTAAATTTGGCCTAGCTCTAATCAATGCACCAAAGTGCAAAACCTAACGCGGGCAGAAAAGCTTGCCTGGGATTCCTCACCGACTCTTGCCACTGAGAGCAGCTTCCGGAAAGCTACTGCCTGAAGGTCTCAAGGGATTTAGGCCTTGGAGTGCTAAGGGATTGAGGGTTTAGGGCTTAGGGCTTTGGATTCCAAAATCGGTTATTTCGTCGGTTACTGCCTTAAATTGTAGACCCCAAGGTCAGATTTCTGGGGTTCAGGGGGGTCGGGGTTTGGATTTGGCAGGTGCTCAAGCAAGGGGCCGCAAGGGACCCTATGAATCGATGGGGATGACACTGGTGTTATGAGGGTTTTGGTTGAGGGGCTGTTTGGGATTAATAATGCGCGTTAGGGCGTGGGGCCTGGAATTCGCCGAGGCATCCAGCCTCAGGGCGTTCAGATCCCTTTAAAAACCCCCTCTACTCCCGCAGGGTGCATTTTTCGGTTTTTTGGAGGCCCCGCAAGCCTCTGGAGCCCCCTGGAGCGCCCTGGAGGCCCCTGGAGGCCCCTGGAGGCCCCTAGAACGGCCTGGAAGCGC
>CAJNIZ010047436.1:3811-16178 GCA_905231905.1 Symbiodinium pilosum | reverse complement strand
TACCTGTATATCAATAATTACATGTTCCTACAGGGGGACGCCCGGCCAGCCGAGGCGGGCGCGCGCTAGCGTTTACAATTAAGAAGGGTTCGGTTTAAGGGTGAGTGCTTCGGGAATTAGGGTTTACCCGGAACCCTAAACCCCAAATCGTTTGGGGTCAGGCCTATAGGCTGTAGGAATTGATGCTTCGATGGTTTAGGGTTTAGGGTTCAGCGAACATATGTAGGCATGAATGAAAGGACCCTGGTAGCCCCAACCCGACCAAATTAGGGCCTTGTGAATAAAATCCTATGATAATGATACGGCACTAATTTGGGACAATCCTGCCCCAAAACCTCTAGAAACAGGGACGAGCGTCCACATTTCAATTAGTTGGACCTCGCTGTCCTGTATTCATCCACCACGTATCCAATCATTTTGTGCTCCGGGGTTGGTTGACAGCCACTGTAGTTTTTGCACGGTAGTGAAATATGTAACTGTATGCACATCAACTCTCAGGGCGCTGTTCCCAAAGCCCGACACGCATGATTACAGTAGATTGTGTAAGTAGGAAGAGGAAAACCGTTCAGGCTGTTGAACTGGTAAAGTAATCAAACCTGGTGTAGGGGGTTACGGGTGGGGGACCAGCCTTTCGAGTACCCCCAAGTAGTGCTAGTGCTTTGGGCAAACCGATTTTGCAAACCATGATGCGATCCAAACGCCTACATGTTTTATTTGCATCAACTCTATGCAAAGAAGTTGCAAAATGGTTCATGCAGTTTGTGCCCCTTAACTTGGGGCTGTATGTAGGGACGCCATACGGGGCCGTGATTCTAGGTCGCAAGCCTTGAAGCGAAAAAACTGTTATGTCATCAAACACTGGTGTTCTCGTAGCCCCCCACATATCACTACAACTTAAGCTTTGAATCCTAAGCCTCCCCACCCCACAGCCGAGCTTGGAAATGAACCTCCAGCTCTTTTTCGCTCACGGCATCGACGCCTATGGAGAGATTTCGGTTCAGGGCTCCGGGTCTTGTGTCGTGCTTGGGGCAAGGTTTAAGATCAGCATGTAGGGCACTTGGATCAACACCAAGAATTGCCTCCGCGTTGGAGTTCTGCGACTAATGCAGGACAGGAAAATCAAGGTTGGGCTTTTGGCATCCAAGGTACTTACGCAAGCTTGCGCGGAAGGCTCGGCAGTCTTGCGCAAAAGGTGTAGGATTTGAATCCAAGAGCGTGCTGACCCCACATCCCGCATGCGCCCATCATGGCCTGCGTTTGACATCATCACAAGGGCTCGACTGCCATAGCTTACATCCACGCATGTAGCCCCGAACATTCAAAACCCTGAGCCCTGAAAATCTGAAAGCCCTAAGCCCCGGAAACCCAAGCACTGAATTTACAGGACCCTGGGGATCTCAACGATACCCACCCCCGACGTGACATGGAGCCCTGTAAGAAGCCGAGGAAAAACCCCACTGTTCTGTTGATGAGCGCGCCCCTAAACCTTAAAGCCTACATGGTAAACGAAACAGCCAGAAATAACATGCTTGCGCTCAGACAACATCTGTTTGCCAAGGGTGACGAAGCCCCCGCAACGGGGGGTTTTGGCACCAAAAAAGCTTCACGCGTCGTGAAGTGCACACATTTGGGCAGCTCGCAACAAAACGACTGTAGTTGCGAAGTGTCAGCCCAAGCCCGCGCATTGGGTTTGGTCAGCTAGCATACACTAGGGCGTAGGTACTGATACGTGTTTACTGCTTTACTTCTCGCCAACAGACCCTGCTACCGAACTCTTGCCAGAACATGTTGATAAGATGAGAACTATGCTACTTGTGTTAGAACTGACAGCACTCGTCCGGTCCGCATTCTTTGGATTCGTCTGTCAAGCCCAATCGGTCCTACTGCCCAAAGCGAGCTTGAACATGCAGAGTTGTGCTTCTGATAGCATCATTCAAGCTTCATGTGAGCGCACACCACATCTGATCTAGTATTCTTCAACTCGCAATGCTGCCGGACAACATCGACCCTATCTCAGTTTGGCACCCGTTTGCAAGCTGGCAAAAAATCCAAATCAAGTGCCCAGGGTTTTGGGGTTTGGGCTCTCTAGGCATATGAGCTGCAGTCAATACTTGCTACCCAATTCAATGGACATGTGTTCCTTACTGGGGACTTCAGTATACCTCCTGCCCGTATCAGCCAGGCCTTCAAGACAATGCTTGTGTAGGCCGGAAAGAGAGTCACAAACCCTCCAACGGCACTCGAGAGCGCAAAGCGAGGACAACTAGAAGAAATGCCTGCCTCTCATAATACTCTACACCATCTGGTACCATTGGGCCTCTCGGTGAAGCTATTGACGGCACCGGTCCTCCTTCTCACAAAATTTGTACCACAGCACTAATTGACTGTTCAAACAAGGGCATCCATCATCGTGCTTTTCCTGATATTTTCACATAGCCCCTAGCCCATCTGTAGTTATGTAGGGAAACCTATACTGATCCCAAATCTCTACACTGAAACCTGCACCTCAAAGGTCCCTGAACTCCTCAAGAATCCCTGATCCCTAAAACCCCAAACCCACAGATCCCTAATCCTTAAACCTCCAAGACGCCTATCTTAACCCAGGACAGGACATTGCCTCGGGCGCATTTAGGATAGGTGCTGGATTGCGTCATTCAAGTTCGGTCAGGAATGGTACTTCAGGGCTTCTCAAAGAAGGTTGTCTTTAGCTTTGCATTCTGGAGCAAGTAGCCTTGGCATATGTAAAGAAATCCATGTACACTCTCGAGGTTGTCCTTATCAGCCCTTAGCTTCAACACTCCAACTTGGGTACTGCCCCCCCCCCTTCAGTAACAGTTGGATAATAATCATAATATGGTTAGATATAGCCCTTAATAGGACCCCTAATATAGACTGGTACTGGGTGGGGGCAGTACCCAAACTCCAACCATCTGCGCTGTGAAAAGACATGGAACCCCATGAAGTGCTTACTTGGGACCCAGAAAAGCAAATGCCTCTTCAGGAATTCCAAGAGTGTGGAGACCTAGACCCCTAAACTCCTAAACCCTAACCCGCCTAAACCTTAAACCCCTAAACTCCTTAACCCCAACCCGCCTAACCCCAAACCCCTACACTCCTAAACCCCCTAAACCCTATACCGCTAGCGCAAGCCTGCATAACCCAACACATTGGCCATGTCTACAAGTATTGGTTCATGCCCGCACGACGTTTCTGCCTAGACCCAAAACCCTAAGCCCATAAACTCTAAACCCTTAGTCCGAAAACCCCTGACCCTAAATCTAAACCCTAAATCCCAAACCCTACATCCCAAACCCTAAACCATAACCTTTTCAAATTGGGGAGGGGGGGCCCCAGGGTGCTGTTCATTCCTGCAAGTAGCCAAACATGTGAAAATGTTCATAATAATGGTCCCTTGCTGGATTCCGCTTGTAATGTAGCCGCCGATATACAGGGTACCCGAAAGGAGACCTCCACTTTGACAATCTACTACATCATTGCTGTCATCGTCATGATGACCATGCTGGTTAACGATCATCATCTTCTTGACTTCCTGATATGAAACCTATTGTAAAGCCCATTACAAGTATTACGAATCCCTAAACCCTAAACCCTGAACCCTAAACCCTAAATCCTAAACCCTAAACGCTGAAGCCTAAACCCTGAAGCCTAAACCCTGAACCCTAAACCCCTTGCTATGTTCTCGGTTCCACGCTGAAGGCTGAACCCTAAACCCTAAACCCTAGGCCCTAAACCCACTACCCAGAATTTGCTGCTACGTTGCATGAATGAAGTCTTGCACCCGTGGAACCCTACATACACTCTAGGGTTGGTTATATTCCGGCTTTATTAGGGTCATATTAGGGTTATATTAGGGTTATATTAGGGATATATTAGGGTTATACTAGGGTTATACTAGGGATATACTAGGGTTATAGTAAGGTTAATCCATAGGAAATTTTGTGGTATCTTGGGCTAGCCTTGGTCCCCAAATACATAAATCGCTACGCACTGATAAAGTCTAACCCCCAAATTCGTCCCCTACACCGCACCCTCAACCGCGAAACGAGGAAAACCGGAACGCCAATCCTGCACAACCTCTAAACCCCAAACTTCCCCAAGCACCTCAGGGCCCCCAATACCACCCGAAATCCAGAACGTTAGAGTTTAGGGTTTAGGGTTTAGGGTTTAGGGCTACTGTATCTACCTACCCCTAAACACTCTTTATCCTGATTCCACAACGCTACTCCAAACCGAGAGCCCTAAATCTGCAAAGCCCCAGACCATGAACCCCCTAAACCTTGAACAATGAACCCTACCCAAAACCTTGAGCCCCAAAACTTTCAAAGCCCCAACCCTAAATCCCCAAACCTTGAACCCTTTACCTTACCCAAAACACTGAACTCCAAAGCTTCTAAGCCCCAAACCCTAATATCCCTAAACCTTGAACCCTGAACCCTCCTCAAACCCGAAGCCTCAGCCCTACCCAGAACCCTACACTTAAACCCTAAACCCTAAACCCTTACCCCTAAACCTTACCCAGAACTCTACACCCACTGCACCTAGGAGTTGGAAGAGCTTCGCACCGCGGGAGGCGATCTCCAGGGAAGGCTCCACACAGCGCAGCAGGTGCAATTGCCATCCTTCAAAGGAGTTTGACCCTGAACCCTAAAACCCTAGACCCTAAACCCTCAATCCCTAAACCCTCAATCCCTAAACCCTAAACCCTCAATCACTAAATCCTAAACGTTAGGTTGGGTCGGTTTAGGGTCTAGGAGTCTTACTTACTGCAAGTTAGAGTTCAGAGGTTGGAGCTTTGAGGTTAGGTTCCAGCCACAGGGCTTAGGGTTTAGAGTTTATGTTAGGGTGTAGGGTTGAGGGTTATAGGGCTTTGCTGCAACTGCCATCCTTCAATGGAGCTTGGATTGCAGGTTTAGGTTAGAGTTTGGAGGCTAGGGTTTTGTGAAATTGACATGCTTCAGCTTGCTGGTTCTTTGTAGGGATAGAAACAAATGGAAGAAGCAGATAGAACATGATATACAAACAGTGGTTTGAGGACAATATAGGGCTCAGGAATTGGGAGGTGCTTTGGCGGACTTTGGAATTATTGGCCAAAACAGGCCTGACGAATGGGAAAGCTACGGTGGCAGATCATTGTAAAGGGATAAACTCTAGGGTTGGTTATATTAGGGTTATATTCGGCTTATATGAGGGTTATATTGGGATAATGGAAAAGAAAATGGAAACTACTATTCAGGGTTTAGGGTTGAGGGTATGGTCCCCCTTAAGTAGATAGAATATGGGGTGCATGGGGCTCTTTTTATACTATACCCAAAGCCATGTTCTATCTACTTGGGGGACTGTAAACCCTGGGGCCTAAGGGGCATAGGGTTTGGGGTGTGTCGTGTAAGTTAAGGCTAAGGGGTTCATGGAACCTGATAAGCGGCGGCCACTTAGGACTTTTCTGGGAACCCAAACGAGCAGAAATTCTATGGTTAACGCTTCCGAGGTAAGGACCTTAAGGGCTTAGGGTTTAGGGGATGTTTGTGAATCACTGCTGCATGCCTGAACTCAGGGGCAGGCAGTCGGGATATTTTGGATGGAAGGAGTCTTGCACGACTGTCGATGGAGGAAACCTTGTGCCATCCTATTTTATGATTACCTTGGAATTGCAATCCGATCGAGGTATTTGCAGCAGCCAGTTACAAGGCTCACAGTCCTGAAAGCTTCAATTCTCCAAGGCCAGTAAGGCTACGTGGAAACTCTGCGGCAAGGCACTGGAAAGAAAGCTCCCGCTTCGGTGTGCTTAAGACCCCTAAGCCCTAAACCCTAAAAACCCTAAACCTTAAACTTTAAGAGTAGAGTCCAGCTACCTGAACCCCACACCACTATGGGCTATTAGACCTCAAGGGTACCTTAACCTACCCTTAATAGGGTCCTAATAGGGAATTTTAAGGTTTAATAGCCCATGGTGGCAAGTACGTAGAACAATGGCCTCTTGGGTTCTTCTGCGGATTGAGGGTCATTTTCTGCCACTTTTGGGTCCTGATAGCGCCTCGACACACGAGCCCCTAACCCTATAAACTTTAAACCACCAAACGATTGACCAACTCTAGAGCAAGTATATCCTAATGTACTCGCCTTGCCTCTAGGACGACTCTCCATTGGAACTCATAATTAATTTTTAAGCCCTTACGTACATGTAGTATAGCATCTGGCAAAACACCAAACGGCCCTAAACAACATAATAATGCACCGCAGAATCCTCTACAAATCCATTTCACTTACTCTTGGGAGCCTTTGGGCACTGCGCCACAAGGTGCGGTGTGAAGGTCTGTGCAGCTCGACCTTGCAACGGAGGTAGGGCGGTTTTAGGGTTTAGGGTTTAGGGTTTAGGGTAATCCCTAGAAGCCCAGATACCTATATATTGGGTTCCTGTCCTTAAGTCCCTATATAGCTTAATACCATCTATAACCCAAGGACCTACTATATGCGTGGGCTTCCAGGGAATGTTTGATCCCAATTAGTGTGGGGGGCCTTAATTGCGCGCTTCGCCGAAATTATTAGCACCCCCTAATTCGTTTGAGGGCCTGAATTGTGCAAAGTTTCGCGGTCCAAACAATTCTGATAATGAATACAAATAGAAACCCTTCCAAATGCCTTCTGAAAACCTGAAAACCTTCTGAGCTTTTTACCAGTGCCAATACTGATCCCTCCCATTGAAGTGAATTACAAGACCCATATTTGTTCGGGGGGAGATCCCAATTATGTTCGTCAGCGGCCCTTTCTTGTGGGGGGGAGATGTCCCTTTTAGAGCATGTGCTGCATAGCCATCCTACGCCTATGGATACAAAACCTCTAAAGCTAAACCCTGAAAGGGGAGTCCTCGAAAACTATCATACCCAAACAACTTTGCAAGCTAAATCATCATGGGCTCACTGATCCCTCACCCCATATTACCCCAGGAGTCCGTTTAGGGTTTAAGGTTTAGGGTTTTGGCCAGCATTAGTCATCAAACCGGGGGGGTAAAGAGGCCATGCTTCCGGACGTTCTCGGCCTCACCCGCGTCAAAGTTATGCTCCGACTGGGGATTTACAACTAGTATGAATGTTACTATTATTACTACTCTTACTACTGTTAATAATTAACTATTCCCACTATTCTTACTATTACTATGAGTATTATGACTCCAGTCATCGGAATTCCTCGATCAGCGACTGCTTCTTCTCCGAGAGATGTGGCTTTCCCAAACGCTACAGTAGGCGTTTGCCACCTATTTTCAGCTGTCGTGGACCCTAAAACCCTAAAACCCTAAACCCTAAACCCTAAACCTCTAAGGATGCCAAGCCGTATTAGAATTCCAAATCGAAGGGCTGTTTCCGCTAGTTACGGAAAACGCAAGGACAACCTCAACGCTTACCGATTCCTGCCAAGCTCTAAACCCTGCTGACCCTTAAACCCTATACACCCTAGAATGTGATGACTAAGGGTCAGGGAGACAAAAACAATCCCATCCCGCCAATGCTAAAACTCACATGCCAGAATAGTGAATGCTCCCACGTGATACATACCATTTATAAGATGCTGATATGGTAGTTCACGTAAATAAGGGGACCTCAATATGAATCCCCAACTACGTAATCCTTACTATATGCACCTTACAGGGGTTACTAATTTGGGAAACCCATATTCATTATCCTGGCGGTAGGAACATGTTAATGTTAGAGGAAGGGATTCAGGGGCATCCAGCATTCGCGCACAAGCAGCTACCACTGCTTTTCTTTCAAGCGCTGCTCGGACAGACATGTAGACCCAATGACATACAGTTCAGTAAGAAGTAACTAACACCTAACCTAATCAGTGGCTATGTTCATAATTCTGTAGTCCACAAACCCTAAACCCTAAACCCTAAACCCTAAACCCTACACTTGTAGGTGCTTGGTGTTACCAGGAAGTTTGCAAGACCGCTGGATTGCGGTTTACCCGCGTGATACTGATCATTGAAGCCTTTGCACTCAGCAACGTTGCAACCTCAGCATAGCCCCACCGCACTGCGAGCATGAGGGCTGTGTAGCCATCGCTGCCCTGCAGGTGTTTGTCAGCACCAGCTTCCACAAGCAGCTGTGTGGTTTTCACCTGGCCTTTCTCAGCTGCGAGCATGAGGGCTGTGTAACCGCAGGGACCTGGCAGGTCTTTGTCAGCACCAGCTTCCACGAGCAGCCGCGTGATTTCCACGTGGCCTCTCTCAGCTGCAAGCATGAGGGCTGTTCTGCGAGAAGAGAGACCCAGCAGGTCTTTGTCAGCACCAGCTTCCAATAGCAACCGTGCGATCTCCACGTGGCCTCTTTCAGCTGCAACCGCGAGGGCTGTTTGGAAATAATGATCCCGCAGGTTTTTGTCAGCACCAGCGTCCAAGAGCAGCCGTGCGATCTCAACGTGGCCATTCCGTGCTGCTTTCATGAGGGCTGCTTGGTTAGCACCAGCGTCCAAAAGCAGCCGTGCGATCTCAATGTGGCCTTTCTGAGCTGCGAGCATGAGAGCTGTTTGGCGATTGCAATCCTCCAGGTCTTTGTCAACACCAGCGTCCAAAAGCAGCCGCACCATGTCAACGTGGCTATTCTCAGCTGCGACCATCAGGGCAGTTTGGCCAAAAGTGTGACCCTGCAGGTCTTTGCCAGCACCAGCGTCCAAAAGCAGCTGTGCGATCTCAACGTGGCCTTTCTGACCTGCCACCATGAGGGCTGTGTTGCCAAAGCGACCCTGCAGGTCTTTGTCAGCACCAGCGTTCGAAAGCAGCCGTGCAATCTCCATGTGGCCATTCTGTACTGCAACCATGAGGGCTGTGTAGCCCTCACCATCCTGAGCGTTTTCGTCGGCGCCAGCTTCCAAAAGCAGCAAGCAGCCTCGCGACTGTCAGGTCACCTTGCTTGCAAGCATCTGCAAGTTCTTTTGCGGCCTCAGCTTGCTGCACATTGGTGGAAAGAGCTAGTTGTAAGTCGATGGGGGCATCCAGCTTGGTGGAGTTGTCCAAATTGATGCCATTGTGCAGCAACTGCTGCATGCACATCGGGAAGCTGTAAAGACTGCGAAGTGAAGCCTTCAATTCCCGCACATCCGAGATCTCCTCCATGCTACCTGCAGGCAGCTCTTGCCCTGACATCTGCCATATGCGAAGCATTCCGGCAACAAGGCTCAACACAAGCGCTAAATAGCTGAAGAACCCTAAGCCGCATCTATTCTTGTGACATGTGTGCTTATGCGTATACAGCGTGTGCATAGCCGCGAAAGCAGGTGTATCGCTGGCATGACGACCACGGTCTGTCGATGCTTGCTGTTGCACCTGATTTGCAAGGCAATATGTAGGACATGCCATGTATGCTGTTCTCGCAACCTTGTACCATGCATGAGCAGCAAGGTCTCAAACGTAACAGTAGATTCTCTTCACCTTGAAACCTTATACAGGGGTATGGAGGGATAACATATATCTATAGAGGGTGGGGTAACTAGGAGTATGGGCTTTAGGTTTGAGGGTCAGCGTAAGAGTCTAAACAAGTAGAATCATGGGGAACCCAAGGGAAAATTAGATAGAAACTCAGCTTAGATGGGTGCTTTCTAGGGATTGTAATTTGGGTGCCTTGAAATAATTACCAATATATCATATTTGAGGTCTGTCTGAAGTACCCTATGACATCATGATTACGCAAGGAATCCAGACCCACAGAGTTTAAGGAACCTAGGTAGCCGTAATACGAGAGACAAGTGGAATCTACGCGAGCAACTACATCGGCTGCTGGTTCTCAACTAATTTTCATCCGAAACCCTAATTCCTGAACCCCTATACCCTAAATCCCCTCACCCTGAACCCCTAACCCGTAAACACAACTTGAGAATTTTGGGGGGTTCACCGGGTTCCCAACAGCTCAACTTCGTTGCACAAGGTTGCCGACAATGATTTGCTTGCCGCAGAGGTGACCTCAGGTGTCTCGGGTCTGTAAAGGGTAATATGAGGTTTTCCCAATATTCGGGGTACCCTTTTAGGGGTCCTCATAATAGGGATTCTAGTTTGGGGTCCATATTGGGGTCCCCTTATTTAGAGAAACTACCATATAGTGATCACTACGAGGAATTGGTATTCTGCCTGCAGTGGAGAACCCGCATATGGGGTTGGGGTTGTTGCGCGTCTGATCACTGTGATTAACTCTTGGAGTTAATCTCAAGTAAGGTACACTACAGTTGATAGACAGAGTGCCTAGACCCTCCTCCTACCCTCTACTGGGGCCTAAGTACCTACTTTTAGGGACCATATATCCCCAATTAAGGGTAAAAGGAGGGTCCTGGTGGATACCCTAGCAGGGTAATGTAGAAGAATTTCAATTCCCAACTCAAGGCTACTTAGGTACCATCCCTATATAAAACCATCATTTAGGGTGAGGTCGGTTGAATTTGCTATATATTGCCCAGCCTAGCTCCCAAAGTATCTATATGATACAAAGTAGGGCTTCTAGATTCTGAGTTAGTAATTCAAAGGTCTCAAAAGGTGGGATGAAGGAGGGTCGGATATAGGGAATAAGCCCCAATATAGTAGAGTGTATACTAAGGATCCTTTAACCCACCTACCTTCATCCCACCTTTTGAGCCCCCTGAGTAATATGGTTTGGGTGAGTACCCGCTATACAGGTGCCTAGGATCTTCTGGGGTTGTTGATCTGTTGTGTTCGACTGGATGAGCATCGGATGGGCTCAAATCAAGCTTGGGTCCGGTTATACCTTATATGGGGATTTGACAAGAATAGGGGTACCTTTCTGAAGGTCCACATTAGAAGGATTGTATTGTAATATCTGGGGGTCTTTCATGGGTCCCCCATTTATGGAAACTTCCATGTCGTTGCGGAGGTTCCATCTATATGCGCTGAACGCACCGAAGTTGCTCTGTACCCCAGAATGTCTAAGTAGCCATTACTTGGGTGCTGAGGGCTTTGACAATAGGAACTGTAGCGTGGCTGGTGCAGAAGAAAGAATTCTTTAGGCACTTGGACACCCCAATCACGTATGAGGAGCTTTCGGATCCGTTAGGGTACTATATGAAATAATACGAATAGCAATCATAATAAAACTATCATTATTATGCTTTAAACGAGTAATGATAACACTACTACTAGTAACATTGACCGTAGCAGTAATAATCATAGACTAATTCGTGTGAACCATGGGGGAACCCTGAGAGACGTGCGCTTTTGTTTTCTGTTTGTATGGCGGCAACGAGTGTCCCCTCTAGGGATGCTGCAGGAGGAAATAATCCCCTCCCCCTAATAATAAACCCCCCCACCTTCCTAATAATAAATACTCTCCAAATATGGTATACTATACCATATTGGGAATATTTATTATTAGGGGGTGGGGGGGGGGGGGTTATTATTAGGGGGAGGGGATTAAGCTCTCCCCAAATGGGCATCCAAGCTATACATTCACCAATAGTCCTTAGGAACCCTATTATGTACAATCACCAGAAACCATAATGAAAAGCCCTACTTCATATACAAAACGCAACATGCTCATGCCTATATGCCTTTATGCAATTCTAAATATGCTCCTCTATACTACCCTAACCCACCCAAAGAGCGTAAAATAATGGCCCAAAACCCTAAACACGGCCAACGATGCAATGGTTTAAACCCTAAACCCCTAAACCCTAATCCCTGAACCGTAAGCCCTAAAACCCGTAAACCCTAAACCCTATATACTCTTAGGGTCGAGGCTCCCCTGAACCCTACAGCCTCTGTCCGCCCTTGGTCCTCCGAAGCCCTCTCGGAGGCTAGGGATCCGCGGGTGGATCCGCGGCGGAAGCCAAGTTGCGAGCCTTGTGCAGTCCCCGTTTAAGGCTGATGCAGTTTTCCAAGTTTGAGGCCTAAGGAGTTTCAGGTTTAAGGCTCAAGCAATTTCAAGTTCAAGGCTTCGGGAGTTTCAGGTTTAAGGCTTAGGGAGCTTCAGGTTTAAGGCTTAAGCAGTTTCAGGTTGACAGCTCAAGGAGTACAAAGGTTTCTGGTTCCACATAGAGCTACCATGGAAAGCTCTAATTCATATTCCTTAGGTCAACCCCCCTACGCTAATAGCCCTTAAAAGTGGACTTCATAGGGCCTTATCTGAATATGCCTAAACCATAAACCCTTAAACCCTAGACCTTAACCCAACATATGAGTAGCGTTTTTTTGGTGGTTGAACCCAGTAAGATTATATTCCTCATATAAAATACTATACCCCAAAAGGAGGATATAATCTTACTCTACATTGGGTACCATAGTGAACCCAAATAAAAAAACTTCTAAACCCTACACCCTAAACCCTAATCCCTAAACTAAGCCCCAAACCCTAGA
>CAJNIZ010047435.1:9731-36225 GCA_905231905.1 Symbiodinium pilosum | reverse complement strand
TTTTTTTTTTTTTTTTTTTCTCGATATTTGGGGTTTTAGGCTTCAGGGTCTTCGGGGACATTAAGGGTTTTAGGGTTTACGGCTTTGTGGGTGTGGGGGTTTCCAGAAATCAGTGGTCCTTGTTTGGCAGCCCCAGTAGCATGGATAGCAGTATTGGGATCATATCGGCAAACCAGTTTGTGGAAATTTCCAGGTTCACAGTTGCACATTGAAGCCATCAAAAGGAAATGGCTAATACGGCTAATAATTAAAAACATGGAATCGAAGGCCAGAGCGAGATTAGGCTTCCATGCGTGGGCCTGCTAAGCTTCCTGGATCTGTTCCAAACCTGGTAGGAGGAGAGGGAGTCGAAACAGGCTTGCGACGTCTCGCAAAGATTCCCCATACAAGAAAATGACGGAAAATTGGCACTGCGACTTTCTAGCCCTAAGGGTTGGCGGGAAGTAGAATACACCCTAAACCCTAAACCCTATCAGCATAAAGGAAGTAGGCCAGCTGCGAGGACAAGATCATGGATACCTGGGTGCAGCTCTTCATGCGCACCTTCTACACTGCAATCTTTTGTGGCAGCACAGCAGCTCGAAAGGATTTAGGGCTTATATAGAGGATTATATAGGGTTTAGGGTCTAGGATTTAGGATTTTGAATTTAGGGTTTAGGATTTAGGGTTTAGGATTTAGAGTTTAGGATTTGAGGCGTAAGGTCTAGGGATGAGGGTTCAGGGATTAGGGTTTAGGGCTTTAGGCTTAGGGCTTGGGGTTTAGGGTTGCGGGTGTATGGTACATGGCTCAGACCCAATCGGTAGAATTGTTTTCGGAGGGTTTTCTTTGTATTCAAGTAAGGTGAGCCGTAAACCCCAAACCATCACAGTCCGCAAAAGTGTCAGTTTATTTCGTGGCTGAACCCTAAACCCTAAACCGCACTCAGGGTCCGATGTCTTGATGTTTTTCAACGTAGTCCTTGTAGAATCTAATAAGCACCCCTCCAATAACCCCCTAGGTCTTTGGGTTTAGGGCTCTATGTATTTTTTGGGGTTGCCTAGACCCTATACCCTAAACCCTAAACCCCTAGCAGCTTCCTACCTTGAGAAAGGCCCATGTGGGTTTGGGGTTTCGGGTTTAGGCAGCCTGCAACCTTTTCTTGTTTCAGTCAAGGCAGCGGGGGTTTTAAAGTACAGTGATACCTAAACCACCAAAAAATGTAAAATAATAGCCCTAAACCCATAATAATAGCCCTAAAGGCAATTATTTTACATACTTTTGGGGTTTAGGTAGCCCGTATGAGGCCGAACTGTTAAAACACGTCACCTTGTCCTGTTGAATCGCCTACATATAAACCTATATGCCTACTAAGCGGCCCCCCTGCTCCTGTGAAGATTCTTTCCCGAAGCCACCCGAGAGAGCAGGTGTGTAGTTTCTAGACCTCAACGCCAACACCCCCCCTCTCCCCCAAAATAACGAAACTGAACCCTAAGCACAAGAGAGGCGTGCCAGAAGAAAAACAAAACAGAAGCTCCACCCTTTGGGCCCTAAAGCCCTACTATTTGGGTCCTATATACCGTTATATAGTCCCCTAATATCACTATATATCCCCCTAGAACCCCCTTTTAAACCCTAAACGGAGTACAGGTAGCTGCGGCCTTTGATGCCGCAGTGACTTCTTTGCGATGCCAGCCGGGCATTCCTCAGGAGGCGCCTCGGAGCGGCTCAGGGTTTGGGGTTTGGGGTTTAGGGGTTAGGGGGTAGGGTTTAGGGTTTGGGGTTTAGGGTTTAGGGTTTGGGGTTTGGGGTTTAGGGTTTAGGTTTTAGGGTTTAGCCCGCTAGGGTACTTTAGGGCTTGAAGGTATTCATAATCACCAAGAATGCAGACTCAGATTTATAGTCCCCCTCAAGTAGATAGAATTTGGCGTTGGGGATATTACAATAAGATCCCCTTCATAATCACCAAGAATGCAGACTCAAATTTATAGTCCCCCTCAAGTAGATAGAATTTGGCTTTGGGGATATTACAATAAGATCCCCTTATACCCCATATTCTATCTACTTAAGGGGAACTATTAAAACGTGACAACAATGAGGCGGACATTGGGCTTATGCAGACTGTTGGGGGGGGGGGTGGGGGTTTAGGCTCCTTTTGGGTCGGATGCGGTTAAGGGTTAAGGGTTTAGGGTTTACAAATGGGATCCTTTAGCCCTAAAGAGGGGTACTGTAGACTCCTGATTAATAACTTTCTGCCCTTAACACGGGTTGTAATAGGGATCCTCATATTTTAGGCCCTTACAAGGAGGGGGTCTATCAATTAGGGGTCTACATTAGGTTTCAACATAGCTTTCTGTTACCATTGATTCCTATTTCATCTCTATAAAGCGATAAGAATTTGAGTTTTATAGGGCCCCCAAAGCTACCCTAGTAAACTCTTAACCCTAAGCCTTTCAAACCCCGCGAGCTGATATCTGGGGTGTAAGATTTAGGCGTCAGAAGTTGGTTTGGGGTAGTTCTTTTGGCACGTAGCCCAGGGATACATGGGGAGTAAAAGGTTTCCTACACCCTAAACTCTTAGAACTCCTGTCTCATAAATATCCCAAGCCTTACATCCTAAACCCCAAATCCCTATAACCTAAGCCCTACGCCCTAGATCCAAGCCCTGAACCCTCAACCCTAAAAGCCTTATAAACCCTGAAGGGTGCTGTCTTACATGATTTGGGAAGATCGAATTGCTCAAGCAAACGGATTTAAATGGGAACCTCAAAAAGGGAACCCCAAGAATTACTTCAGAACATACCAGGAATATCCTAATCTAGTTACCAGTGTCCTTATATTCCTGCTAGATTCTTGGGGTCACCATCCTAACCCCAAACTCTCAACCCGAAACCCTATATTGTTGGTACTCCCTAAAAGCTAGAATATTTGAGGTTCCCTGTTTGGGATTATCAAGCCCCTAAACCCCTAAACCCCTAAACCCTACACCCCAAAACCCCCAAACCCTACAGCCCGTTTATCAGAGGCAAGCCAGAGCTTCTGTCTGCTTCCGCGCGGAGGGGTCCGCGCCCGAGCTAGCTTGCCTGGAGGGTCGGGGGGACTTGGTGAGTATAGGGTTTAGGGTTTAGAGTTTAGGGAGGTTTCGTGAGTATAGGCCCGAAACCCTACCTGAAACCCCAAAGTATGTAAAATGCTGGCCCTGTGGGCTATTTTTAGGCGTTTTCGGCTATTATGTTACGTACGTTTGGGTCCGGATAAGCCCTAAATCGTACATAGAGCATTGTATAAAGGTAGTCGTAGGGGAAACCAAACTTATGTTCAGGTAGTATGCTACAGTCGGCTACGTGTAAGTACACTCCCGAGCAGTGCGCAGTCTTCGGGCTTTAGGGAGCTTAGGGTTCAGGGTTTAGGGGGTATAAGGTTCAAGGTTTAGGTCTGATGGTTCAGGGTTTAGGGTTTAAAGTTCAGGGTTTAGGTCTCAGAGTTTATGGTTCAATGGTTCAGGTGTATTTATCAGGGCTTGCGGGGCTTAGGGCTTGGAGTTTAGGTCTCGCGGCTTTAGGGGCTGAGGATTCGATGTTCGGGTTTAGGTAGAAAGGTTTGGATTCAGGGGTTTAGGTTGAGGAGACTATTCTATACAGAACCATTGCCTTCAAAGGCCCTTCGGCGACCTTCCATATTACGTGGGGGAGTAGGTACGCCATAGGAAATGTTAATTACCTTCTTCAAACTAAACATGCGGCTGGGGGTAGGGGCTCTGTGGGGGATTATGTGAATGGATGCGTAGGACTTATTAAGTTCTAAACCCTAAACCTGAAGGATTGAAGGATTTAGGGTGTAAGGGGGCTGGCTACCTGGGGTTCCGTGCTGGGGGAGCTTGCCATCCCCCAACCCCAAACGCCATACATCACCAAGTATCCATAGATGTCCCCCCTTTAAATCCCTAGAGAGCGGCCCATAAAAAAGGTTTCTAAGCCTAAACCCCAAACCTATGTTTTTCGGGAGAATTTAAGCATCGAAACCCAAACCCTAAAGCCCCACCAAATCCGCGAAACCCTGCAACGCTCAAAACCCTAAGACCGCTAAGCCCTAGATCCTAAAATCTCGAAGCCCTATGTACACCCTAGAACCGCCAAACACTAAGCCTCTAAAGTTAAGTTGGGGCGACCTATAAGGGGATGTGTAAGGGGTTAAGAGAGAACATTTAAGGAGTCTACTATAACTCTCGGCCAGTACTCAGATGAGCTACTGTCAATATTAGGCTCACCAAGGGACCGTTAAGGGTGGACTGGTAGTTTAGTATAGCCCCCAGTATATTCCCTAATAAGGAACCCATGTATAAATTAAAAGCCCTAATCCCGAAACCTCAAACCCCTAAGCCCCTAAACTATCCAGACTGAGGACCATGACAAGGTCATCTGCGCCATGAGGCCGGTTGTCTCCTGGAGGTTAGGGCTTAGGGGTTTAGGGCTTAGGGGTGTGGGCTTAGGGTTTTGGGGTTTAAGGGTTAGGTCTTACGGCTCAGGTGCAGGGGTTAGGGCTTGGGTTTTAGGGTTTAGGGTCTTCTGGGCTGTCCCTAAACCCTAAACCCTAAACCCAGTCGAAATCATGACGTCACTTCAGATGGACCTTGGGGGGTTTGCTGAAGTTAGGGGTCCCGTTTTGGGGTGCTAATAATTATAGTAGATTGGGGATCATCTAGGACTACCTTTAAAGGGACTTTACTGGGAACCCCAAACAGGGAACCCCAAGAATGTAGTGGGATATATAGTGGGAATATACCTACCAGGGTCCTTATATCCTACTATATTCCTACTACATTCTTGGGGTTCCCTGTTTGGGGTTCCCATCAAAAGCCCTTTATTTTGGGCTTGTGCCATTTAGGGTCCAGGGTTTGATTTCGTTACCATAATGGATATTTATAGTGACCAATATGATTTCTCCAATATAGTGACCTGAATTGAGTAGTACCCTCAAAGTAAGGGGTTATGATAGTCCCGCCCCCCCTCCGGAGGTACACCCCCAGGGTTTAAGCAGCTAATCAGGATTGCAGGGCTGAAGCCTGATAGGCTTCTAAATCTGCCGGGGACGGGGTATCTTTGCGGGGGGTAATTCTTATAACCCCTTACAAAGTGGGTGCATGTAGCTGCATAGGCCTGGATGGAGGGTCTAGGTTAAGGCTACGGTTTATGGCTTGGAGGCTGGTACAAAGGGTTTAGGGCTTAGGGTTTTGGGGGAAGCCTCTTGTTTACTCTACGTATCCGTATTCTGGTAGCTTAACTGACTTCTTAGTATCAAACCCAGTCTTGCGAAGATAAATCAGGGGGTATTATGACTCAGTGGCATGGTGGACATACTTTATTTCGAGGTGCCCAAGAATACGGTAAGGACATGTTATATGCTCCTTTTTGGCGAGAAGAAGAATATATTCATGTGGTTCAAACCCCCCAAGAAAAAGCTGCCCACATGCTGATGCAATGTTTTAAGGATGATGCCGAGGGATAGTCGCTGAGGGAGCCCTGAATGCAAGATGCTCAAACCTTATGTATCTACATCCACAACATCCGTCACGGCTGCCACTGCCCAAAACCACCACCGCCGCTGCCACCACAGCCCCAGCCACAGCAACAGCAACAACTGCAGAGGCTGTATCAAGGATCCCTCATTAAGACACCCAATGACCTGAATCAATGTTAGGGATCCTTGATATCATTGGGGTACAGTATGTTTCTTTCTTCCTAGGGTAACGTGGGCTAAGTGATGCCAATGACGTGCATCTCCCATACACAGCAATGCTCTACCAATTCTTGTAACGGCCCTCCTCCCCAGTTAGGATGCGGTGGCAATCATGCAACCACTAGACAGTCCTGCTTGGAGGGTCGGGGGGACTTAGTAAGTAGGTTAGTAACCCTTAACACCCATATTATACTCATCCCGACTATCAACCTACCTAGTAAGTCCCCCTGACCCTCCAAGTAAGTTTGGGAGTTGGGGTTATCAAAATCCTCTTGTTAACAGAATCTTAGAGAGACCTTCATGCTGGGCAATTCAAAAGCGACCTCACCCGACCTCACCCTAAATGGTTTTTTATATAGGGAATACTACCAAAATGGCCTTCAGTTGGGAATTGAAATCATTCTAAATTACCCTGTTGTTAGCAGAATCCTCCAAAGAAACCTTCATCACATTCTCAGAATCCCAAAGCACCGCTAGGTTCCCTCGAGGACGCGGTTATTTCGAGAAGAATTCTCCTTTTTGGGGTCCAAAAGGACTACAGACTGAAGTATATTGTGGGTATAAGAGGGGGGACCTTCAACATTTGGACGCTCCTATACCCTAAGGGTCCAAGTACCCAATATTTAGGCACTTGGGATTTGGGTAATAGTAATTATAGTATAGGTTTTGGGTAAGTATATGATTATTGGGTACTCGGACCCTTAGGGATATACCCTTAATAAAAGGGCCACAGATTCGAGACCTCCTCAGTTACACTATGAAGCCTGGGACTTTCTTTTCCTGTAGTTCTACGAATTAATATCCGCAACCCTAAACTGTAAAACCCGAACCCCAAACCATAAACTCTAAACTGTGAAGCCCTAAACCCTAAACCATAAACACCTAAACCCTGAATCCTAAACTCTAAACTGTGAAAGGGTGCCTACGCGCAGCAAGCCGCAGACGAGGCTCATTTGGAGTGCCACGGGGAGTGGCAAAACTCTTAGAAACGCGGTTTAGGGTCTAGGGTTTAGGGTTAGGGTGTTTAGGGTTTACCTGCAACTCCAAGTACCTACAGATTAGTAGTAACTACCCCTTAATTAATAGGTGTAACCCATAAAACTGTAGTTAAGTGGGGTTACAGGTAGGGCTTAGGATATGAGATGGTGCAAGATTTCCCCCATCCGCAGTTTCAACCATCCAGGTCTACCTACACCCCAAAAGTATGTAAAACATATGTTTTAGAGCCCTTTGAGGATTTATAGACTGTAGTTCATACCTAAACTCCAAAAGTATGAAAAATAATGGCCTTTAGGGCGATTATTATGGTTTAGGGCTATTATTTTACATATTTTGAGGCTTTAGATAGGGGTTTAGGTATTAGTCTTCTTGTTCTTCTGGTTTCTGTTTCTGTGACGCTTGTGCAAGTGTGTGTGTGTGTGTGTGTGCAAGTGCAAGTGCAAGTGCATGTGTGTGTGTATGTGTGTGTATGTGTGTGTGTGCTTCCATTGTTATGAGTATTCGTTTTGTTTGCTCTTACTTATTTCACTTACTCCTGCTCTTAGTGTAGTATAGTGTAGGCAGTAAAGTAACATAACCCTAAACCCTAAACCACGAAAGCAAGGAAGCCCAGATAGGAGCGCCTTTTTGATGCAGGCTGCTGAGCACGCCCTTCGAGCAGCTCCTGCTCAGATCTCAAATGCACTTAAAGGAGTTGCCTAGGGTTTAGGGTTGTTAAGAGACTTTTTTGAATCACTGGGTAAACGGTAAACCCCAGTATCTACTATATACCCAGACGATGGTAGCTCGAATTAAGTTCCGCAACAGCAGCCCAGTTTCATGCGAGCAGTTGGTGGCCGGCAGCTTGAGTGTGAGGCCGGAACTGCCAGAGGACTTCACTGGACGGACGCTAGATGTTTGGCTTCTTGGCTGCAGCTGGCTACCCAGACCCCCACAAAGAGTCGAAAAGCGGAATCAACAAACTTTGACCCCAGGACATCCCAGGACTAGACTGGGGAAACGAGGAAATGGTTGGGTGATTCCTTCTGCCGATTTTTTAGGGGGTCTAGCCTGAACCCTGTTATATAAACCCTAGGCCCTCAAGCCCTCAACCCTAAATCCTAAACCCTAAACCCCTAAACCCTAAACTACACCCTAAAACTATAGGGATCCTTTCAGCGGGCTTGGGTAACATATGCTGCTTTCTTACCTCGCTCCGCTTTCCTAAGGACTTTAGCAGGGACCCCTAATAGGGACCCTTAAGCCTCCATAGGGTTTAGGGTGAAGGGTCTAGGTTTTAGGATTTAGGGTATAATGACTATATAAGGGTTATATATGGGTGGTTGTCAAAATAATGGTCCCTTTTTGGATCCCTATTATAATACAGCACCTAATATTTAGGGTACCCAACAAGGGACCATAATTTTGACAACCACCCATATGGCAATGGGATTAAGGGTCCCTATTAGGGGTCCCTCCTAAAGCCCCTGGAGCCTTGGCGTGCTTCTACTTGTTGGGGGGTGAGTAAAGTAGGGAATGGAGGGGATTCCTCTGGGGTTTAGAGTGAGTTAGGGCTTAGGGTTTTTAGAGCGATTTTGGGCTCTAGGTTTAGGCTTTATAGGGTTTAGGGTTTAGAGTTCAGGGGCCCATCTGTTAGGAGTCCCTTCTTTTAGAGTACTTATTTTAAAGACTTTAGCATATTGGGTTGTATGTGCCCCCCCCACATTAATCGAAATCCCCGCATACCTCCCAATATTATCAGGGTTGGCTATAGTTCCCCCTTTAACTGTGTCAAACATCATTTTGTTCGTGTTTTAGCTGGCTTTACAACACACCCAAAGCAATGTCTATTGGTGTAATTTCGGACACCCTAAATAATTCAATCCTAAACCCGAAACCTTTAACCCACATAGCCAGCAGTATTGTCTCGTGCTTAGTAGGAAACGAAGGAATGTGAGCTATAGGCTTACTCTAAACTCCTTAAAAGGGGAGTTACATAGGGGATTTTCTAGGGAGCACTGTAGGGCTTATTAAGGGGGGATGTATTCCCTCACTCAATACTAACCACCAGTAAGAGTAGGTTTGGGAGACGTAGGTTATGTCCCTAAACCCTATTTAAGCCTCATATATCCCTAGATAACTCCTAAACCCTGAACCCATCAGAACGTACATAATTGGGGTTTTATCCTCTAAGCCAACCTTAAACCCTAAACCCAGTCCGGGAGACGCAGGTCTATCCTCCAGCACTTGGACAAGCGTCGCTTTGTAACTGTTTGCCGCGGGCTTGTCTTCTTCTCTCGCTTGATATCTGGGTAGGCCCCTGAAATATTTAATATTTTCCCTAATGGCTTTAATAAGGGACCCTATATACTAACATTTGTCAAAAAGCTTTAGGGGCCAACCCAGATATGAGGGGGGCTTGGGTTAGGCCCCCACCCAATAGGACTAGTCGTAGGAATATATAGAGTCCCGACTATCATCACCCTCATCATCTCTTGTTTTGACCGTTGCTGGGTGTGGGACCAACCCAGAGGGGACCCCACGACCATTTGTGGCCATTTCTAGCTGAGGCAACCAGCGTGCAGTACCAGGAATTGGTGCCGCACTCAGCACATCTAGGCTGAGGAGAATTCCACCCTAAACCCTAAGACCCTGGACGCTAAACCCTAAGCGCCCTGAACCCTAAAGCCTGGACCCTTCATTGCAGACGCTTGCAACTTGCGGACGTTGATCAACCCCTTCCAACTAGGGGCCCTCTATTTCCAGAAACCCACATGGCATATTTTAGGGCTCATGATTTAGCCATCCACAGTTTTGTGTAGGGTTTAGGGTTTAGGGCAGTAGGTTATCAAACTGATGGTTGGTTTTGGATTCCCATTTTTCATACGGCCTCTAATATGGAGGCTGCCCAAACCCTAAACCCCAAACCCTAAACCCTAAACCCTAAACGCCATGCAGCACCCGTCTAAGGTAAGTCTGCCGTCCTGGATGCTGCGCGGGCCTTTGTTCTGCCAGTGTTTATTTCAGAGTCATTTTCATTTGACTCCAATTTTGAGTAGGGTCCCTACCTTACCAGTACATAATCCAAAGCCCAAACCCTATATGAATGTATGCACCTATATATATGTTATTGTAGCTTGCATCTAAATTTCGATTTAGACCCTGAACCCTAGACCCTAAACCTTGCTTTTCCACCCAGTGACTGCACCTTGTGCGGCGCACGCTTTACTTTTCATGAAGGAACTCTTGCACTACCGGAGGGTTTAGAGTTTAGGGTTTATGGGGATGTCCATAGTATACTATCGATCCTATGATGTTGAGTTATAATATCTGGGTATATCTGGGTGGTGCTCTGGGATAATGATTCAGTTCCCCTATTGCTTTCTAAGGCACCCTATTCATGCATGTTTCAGGCGGCCTATAACTACCACCCAGATGTAATCCCTTAACCCCAAACCCTAAGCCCCAAACCTCAAAACCTTAAACCCCAAACCCCGTGCCACTCCGGTCGAGCCTTGTAGATGCCAGGCGCTGCAAATATTTAGGGTGCCCAAAAAGGGATCATAATTTTGACAACCACCTGTGTGGTTCCTCGCGGTTAAAGGTTTTTTTTGAGTTTAGGGTCTAAGGTTTTTTTGGGGTGTGGTTTAGGGTTTCGGGTTTAGGGTTGAAGGTTTAGAGTTTTTGATCGGTTTTTTTGGCGAACAATTGGGTTTAGAGTCTAGGGTTCATAGTATGCCACCGAGAGAGAGATCTCGGCAGAGACTGGTCCCACTCCCCTTGCCCTGTACGCTTCCTTCCTCTGGCCTTTGGTTAGGTGGGAATGAAAGAATGGGAAAGAAAATGGAGACTACCATAGGGTTTTAGGGTTTAGAGTGTAGAAGGAATGGAGAGGAAAATGGAAACTGCTATAATGCGGTTTTTTAAGGACTTCTATAAGGATCCATTCCTTCATTCCTAGCTAACCACAGGTAAGTCCTTCTGCCTCCTTCTCCCCTCTTTGGGTGGACATAGCGGTCCCTTTGGTAGTCCAGTATAGTCCCCTAGGTACCCCAGTAATACCCTTTTGCCCTTTTTATTTTGGGGTCTCCTTATTAAAATTGGATAGTAGGAAAAAGGGTACCCTTATTATTAATGGGTTACTGGGGAACCTAGTCCCTAATAGACTCCCAAGGCTAGGAACCCATGTTCATCAGATGACTGCAGCTCATGTGCTCGCAGGCTCTCCAGATCCCTGTAACCCCAAACCCTATACCCTAAACCCTAGGGTTGAAGGGTTTAGGGTTTAGGGTCTATACCAGAACCCTTATACCCTGAACCCTAAACCCTATACCCTAAACACCCTAAATCGCTGAGGTTCATCGAGCTTCTGCTTTGCATATGCAGATGCGCTGCGTGAAAATTCGGGCCGGGTCGGGCGTCGAGGCGCTGTCGCATCTCATGTTCAACAGATGAGTTGCAGTCTATAAACTTCTCAAACGGGGGCTACAAAAGGGATTGTACATACCGGGGCAGGCAATATAACAGCCCCAAACCCCTAAAATGGCAATTGTTTTGCATACTTCTGGGGTTCGATTATGAGCTATAGTCTATAAATAAACTCCTAATGGGGGGCTATGTAGGCCATCATATAAGGGATTATATAATGGCCATATTAGGGTTTGGGGTTTAAAGTCAAAACTCCCTAAAGTGGGGCTATATAGGGGATTATATAGCGGACGATTTTAAGGGTTATTATGCGGGATACGTGGGGTTAAGACTATAGCTCAAATATGTGCGTGTGTGTGTCGTTTTTAGGCCCGTGATATTTTGCGGCTCCTAACATATATATATATATACACATACATGTACATGTATGTATATACATATATACATGTACATAGGGTACTGGCTGGAGATCAATATTTGGCATTATTCCAAGTGTGTTTTGGAATTGAGGCGAGCTTAGATAGCAGTATCCGTATCATACGAGACATACATCCACGCCATGGGGATTCTATATTCATAAAATTTGAAGAGTGTTAATTATATATATAGGGAAAGTGGAAAAGAACATGGAAGCTAATCTTCAGTGTTGAGGGTTGAGGGCATTGGCCCTAAACCGCAAACCCTTAGCCGCGTCGAGAGCAGGAACCTTTTTGGGGGGTTCCCTATAATATGGATTACAGTATGTTGGGGTCTATGTTGGGGTTCCTTGATTTAAGGAAGCTACCCGATATGTGCCTGTTGTTAGGATCTTGGTAGTGAGGATCTCAGTACATCATGCCATGTTATGGAGAGGGGCCTTGTCCTCACAGCATTCTGCTTCAGAACACAATGAGGTACTAAAGGAATCTAACCCCTAGATGAGCCATATTCTAAATTCCTTACAGGGGGGGTTATATAAGGGATTCTATGATTATATAGCGGACTTTTACAAGGGGTTAAGAAGGGGGATACATGCGAGAGGTCCAAAGAGGTGGCTCGACAAGAACATAACAGCCCTTGTAGGGTATATATTAGGGTTCTACACTCCCGGAAACTAACATGGAAACCCAAAAAGGGCCCTATGAAGACTACAGTTCCTCTAAAAGGGGACCTTATGGGTTTCCATGTTAGTTTGGGAGAGTGTATTACCCCAATAGTGGAGAATCAAATGGAAAACAAAATGGACAATGGAATGGAAACTGTGATTATTCTGGGTTATATGGGTTCACCCATAAGCGCCTTGAACCTACTCGGAGGGTCCGGGGAATTTAGTAAGTAGTTACTACCTCCTATAAGCCGTATAGTAACCATCGTTATCTTTCCTCATCATTAACATACTTATTAAGCCCCCCTGAGCCTCCAAGTATGCACTGATCGGCTGCTAGGACTGTGCGTCTTGGATGTCGAGCATCCGATCGGCTGCCGCTTTGCTCACATTCGAGATTCACGAGCTGGTAACTATAGGACCTGCAGGGAAATTTGAAAATATGTATATATATATACACATATATAAGATGTAGGGTTTAGGAGGTGGGGAAATTCCCAAGCTACAACCAGCTGATGGAGAACCACAGAGAAAGAAACATGGACAAGGATATGGACACGGGGAACGTATAGGGGTTTATAGGGTATCGGGCTTCAGAGGGAAAGCAGACATTAAACTCTGCGACATCCTTCTTTTTTATCACTTTATATCATTTTTAGTGTAGACAGCATCCTTAATTACTTAAGACAGCAGGACCCCAACGTAGTAGACCCACACGTAATTACTCAAAAGGGCAGGACCCCAACATAGTAAACCCTAAACGCTAAACCCTGAGCCCTAAAACACCCAAATCCCAAACCCTAAACTCCTGCGGCGGAGCAGCTTCAGGTCCAGCTAGCGCTGGCCGAGGAGGACGGTCTTGTTCTTTTTTTTGTTGTTTTTTTTGCCGGGGGGTGGTGGTGTGTGGGTTAGGGTTTAGGGTTTAGGGTTTGGGGTTTGGGGGGGTGGGAGGTGGTTTAGGATCTAGGGTGTGAGCTGAGTTTAGACAGGATTCCGTAGGAATATCGGTGAGGGAATACATTCTGTGAGGCCGTGCAGCAAATAGAAAGCCTAGCATCTTCGATCCAAAGTTACCTACCCCAAAGCGCCATATATGCACATATGCATACTTGCATATATGCGCATAATAAGTAAAACCTTGACTGCAGAGTTTCCAAGGGGCGCTTGTTTTTGGAGCCCCCTATTTGCGCATGTGCTTCTCTGTCTCAAAGGTTCAAAGTATGTGCTGATATGGGTTCAGGGTTGGGGTTAAGGGTTTGGGGCAATCAGATCCTCAGCCATGCGTCATATGGTGTTTGTTCAAAAGACCTCGTCTCCAACAGTGCCATAAGGCAGGCACCTTTTTTGACCGGGTCTCCATTGAAGTAATGTCTTTCCAATGGTCTCTCCTCCCCTCATAACATAAGGGAGTGCTTTTTTCGAAATACCCTCATACACAAAAAGTGTCCTTGTTGGGTTACCCTGCAAAGACAGAGTGTGGAACGCAATGGTGTATCTATTTGTGGGGGTTACACCATGTCAAGGAGTTGTGGAAGATAGTGCAACATCTGATGTGTGTTGCTATACACACATTGCCCTGGCTTGCCATATTCGCAAATAAGGGGCTGACCCGGAATGAGACCCTAATTTTGACAACCTTCCGCGGAACCCTATCCCTAAACTATAAACTGGATGTAGCCTGGCTGGCAAGATTATAATATTGTTGGATGTCACATGAGCTACCCCTAAACCCCCAAAATACTTAAACATAATAGCCCCAAACCCAGTATAACAGCCCTGAAGGCCATTATACTTTTTGGGTCTAGGCAGTCCATATTTCCCACAGAATGAAATGGCCTCCGGGGGGAGGCCAAGATTTCCTGCATAGTTTACTGGACATGGGCTCCTCAGTAGAGGGTAGATTAGGGAGTATAGTTTAGGAGGACCCCCCCACCCTGTAATCCTGGTATAATAAGAATATAAGAGGACCCTAATATAATCCCTATTATCCCTGATAGTCACTATTACTGGTTGGGGGGTCAACCTAAAGTATAGTAAACTACAGGAGGGACCCTATGTTCAACCCTCTTAAACCCAGGGTTTAGGGTTTTACAAGTCCTAATCAGCCTGAACCCTTAACCCTTTCTGTCCCGAAGTGCATATCTATAGTATTCTTAGAACGTTCTGCGCAGTAATCTCTAAGTACGAAATCCCAAACCCTACACCATCCTGACATTAATCCCAAACTCTAAGCCCTTAATCTCAAGCTAAGCCCAAAGTGCTGCAGCACTATCGCTAGAATCCTCCCGCTAAACCCTCAACGCTTAGGGTTTAGGGTTTAGGAACTAAAGCCCTCAATCCCTTGTGATCCGCCTCCTGCCAAAGCCCCCAACCCTAAACCCTAAGTCAGGACTGGCTGAGTTCTACATCCCGGAAGGGCGTCAGCTGCCAGTCCAGGCCCGTCACCAAAACTCAGGGTTTAGGGAAAAGAGCTTATAAGGTTAAGGTATTAGGATTTTGGGGTTAGGAACTCGGGATCAGGGTTTAGGACCACAAACTCAGGCTTTGTGGAGACGCTGGGATATATGACGACTTCTCGGGATATGTGCAGAGATCTAGGGACATGGGAGGAACATTGGAGGTTGGAGGTTTATTGTTTTTGGCATTTTGGAGGTTGGAGGTTTGACATCTGGGGCTCATGCTTGAGGTTTAGGGCTTCGGTGTTTGGCTTTAGGGTCTGGAGTTTAGGAGTTAGAGTTAACCCTAAACCCTAAAGGGGTCTGGGTGATTTTCCGCAAGTAGTCCGGCTTCGGAATCACTGGGACTATGTCGGGGCTTATGTAGGAAGATTTTACATGGGGGGTTAGGGTTTAGGGTTTAGGGCTTAGATTACAGCGGGTCTTCCGACGTCACAAACGGGTTTCCAACATCAACCCCTTAACCCTAAACCCCCAAGCCATGAACCCTATAAAGTCCGTAAAATGAACCCTATCACCCTTTTCAGAAGCTCCGTCTATCCTGTCGGGATCCTTTCTTACCTTTCATACATGCCCAGTATCAGCTGTTTCAGGGCCTACCGCTTGAAAGTAACAGAACAAACCGGGAATTCTGCAGCATCCCAGCAGAAAATGCAACAGGCCAAAGGAAGCTAGAAAGAACCCTGAGAAAGCTAAACTGTTCCCTCCGTCAGTTTGGGCACTGAGTGCCCAATTCTGGGTCACCTCAGGTCTTCATTCTGCACTCAGATCCTGCTCTGATACCCAGAATTTAAAATTCCCAAGGTCTAAACCATATTTAACCCTAGGAAGTACAGAAGGCTAGCAAAGGTTAGAAAAGCTAGCAAAAGCGCAAAAATGCTAGAGAAAGCTAGAAAATGTTTGAAAAGCTAGAAAACGACAGAAAAACAACAGATTTGGGGCCGAGCCTCTTCCGCAAATTTGCGGCATCATGAACAGGCTCACGACTGATATCCAAAAAAGGTTTTTGCCAGGATCTTCCTCGCTCCTTTAATGGGGTTCTAGACATGAGGCAGTCTGTCCCAAAGCAGGTCATCATGGGCAAATAAGATACTTGGGGTTATCCAACTATCCACGGATACCCACAAAGGCTTATGCCCAGTGACCGAAGTTTCTCAAACCTATCCGCAAATGATGCCAGACAAGATGTTCGTATTCGAAAAACCCTAAGTCGCCTATCCCTATAGTGTAGAAGCCTGAATAGCAGCAACATGATGGTTCTGAATTCCTGTTACGGTGTACCATTATTGCTTAGGGCACACTTCAAGCACACCATATCCTAAAACTAATTTGAGCTATAGTCTAAACTCCTAGTATCCCCCTTAATAACCCCTATACTAGTCCCATATATAATCCCCTATATAACCCCATTTAAGGAGTTTAGACTATAGCTCATATGGGTAATTTTTTCTGACCCCCGTGTTATATGTCTAAAACGTGTCTAACAGGCCCCTGAGTCCCATTTTTAAGGTAAGAGTAAGCGCCCGGTCTATGTCCAGGTGATTACATCTTCTGGTCTGTCATAGCCACTGTTACGATTACCACAACTGTTTCGTAATATGCCTACATGTCTTAAATCGCCATATCAGCCCAATGTACGTCTCATTCTGCCTTTTGCGTTTGATTTTCCATTGGAATATACCCTTACGTGTCCCTAAACCCAAATCCCTTGCAGAAAGCCCTGCCGGCCTTTAACCGCACACCCTAGTTTAGGGTTGGGGGTTAAGGGTTTAGGGCCTGAAACCCTAAACCTCCCTAACCCCCTAACCCGTCCCGTGCTCAGGTTAACAGCTGGTGCTCTAACCCGACCTCGAAAGTGCTTGCCACGCAGGCTTTGCACAGTTTCGGGCGGTGGTGGAGGTTTAGGACTGAACCAGTTAGGTTTGGGGTTTAGGGTTGGGGGTTTTAGGGTTTAGGATCTCAGGGATTTAGAGAGTAAGGGTTTAAAGATCATAAGGGTTTAGAGATTTAGGGTTTATGGTTTAGGGTCTGGGCGTTGGGTCTGAAATCCTTATGAAAGGGCCGAAAGGGCCAGCTCAAAATGTTTTGCCTAAACCTCAAACACTGCGCTTTCTTAGGCCTCTCAGCGTCTCATAACTCAAAAGCCTACCTGGACCCCAAAAGTATGTAAAATAATGGCCTTTAAGGCTGTTATTATGGGTTTAGGGCTATTATTTCACATACTTTAGGGGTTTGGGTAGTTGGGAATGGGGCTATGGTAGCTCTAAGAGAGCCATCAGAATTGGAGTTAATAACCTGAGGTTTAGGGTTTAGGGCTCATTATCTATGACTACCTTTGCAGAGAACAGCATTGTTTCACAACATGCCTGCCTAGACCCTAAAGCCTAGATCCCTATATGATTGCAGGTATCATTTCATTGTCTATTATCTTTTCGTTCCGAGCCTCCAGTATTTGTTACTAAACACTACACCCTAAACCGTCAATAGACCCTAAGCTTGATCCCATGTGGCCCGTGCCAGGCAGATGAGAAAGTCGCAGCAGGACTTCATAACAGTGCCATCAGTAAATTCGGAGAGCTCTTCCTGAGAGATGCTTTTGGACTGAGGATTTAAGGTTTAGGGTTTAAGATTGTTTAAGGTTTAGCTTTTAAGGTTTAGGGTTTAAGGTTTAGGGTTTAGATTTTACGGTTTTGGGTTGCCCAACGGCTCCTATGTAGTTCCTTTTAGGTTTACTGGTAAGGCATTATGATATAGTGCCCGAAAAGGAATTACATGGGAGGGTCGGGGCAAACTGCCGACCATGATATGGGGATTGTGGGTGGGCATGTGCGTGTCTACGAAGCAGCCGGCTCCATGCTTTGTTGGGGATAGACACAGCAACCTAGCAAGCGGTGCAGAAGCCGAATGGAGTGGCTTCTTGGCACTCAGCTTGGGCCTTAGCCCTGTATTTTTTGGGATTTCCTCATATCCCCATCATAGGCACCTAAAAGTTAACTTTTGGTGGGGGTCCTACGTGCCACGTAGCTACCTGCGCCCAGCAAACTCATTTCATACATTCGACTCCTCAGAAGGTTGCTGTATGGGGTCTCTAAACATGCTGCTCAGACGTTCTTGGCATACTGCGCACGTTGGGATTCCTCAAGATTAGGGGCCCATGTTGTATGGAGGTGCCTATACTCAGGATTATAGTATTGTTGCTGGAGGAAATTCTGCACACCTTGGGACCCTAGTAATATTGTACTTCCCAGGGTATCAGCTGTCTCGGGTGGTGCCAGATTTCCTCCATTTTCGGTAACAGTGGCCTTAGCGGTGCATTGACATGAGAGGACGTTTACTCGTCTGAGCAAAAAGCACGTGGAATCCTGTTCCTTGAGATGCAGCCAAACAATCATGCGCTATTGGGCTCAGGGACCCTTAAGGCGTATACACTTGGCATTTAGGGACTTCAGGATTACGGGCGCAGACTAGGGGCCCATAGTCTTAAGTGTAGACCTACATCACGTCTTTCTTCTGTGCGTTTTGCGCAGCAGGAGTCCGAAGTGCCTGCATGGTCCAACGAGGCGCGTTCGCCGTGGTTTTGGGGCTCTCTAAGAAACCTTCAGCATACCCTGGGACTACAAGAAGCTAAGGGCTTTGCCCAATTTTACCTTAGATTCTCCTTTTGGGGCCCTTTAAGGGAAGGTTTGTGTTTGGGTTGCGCTGAATAGTCCGTTTAGATATTGGGCTTGGGGAATACAACCAAACTGACATGAAACATGATGGGACCCCGTTTAAGGGGCTGTAGATGGGGGTATATAGGTTCTATCGAGTTTCCGGTATAGACTTTCTCGATATTCCACGAAACTACGGCACCCACAAACGTAACTACATAGACTACGGCCCAAGACCGCTTTATCGAAAACGCTAGGTATTTCAAATTGTTGCAGCATTTGGAAATTTGAAAGCTGCATTGTATTCCATTCAGACTCCTGCATGTACCCGGGTGAGATCCTGCACTTGCCCCACCCAGATGGTTAGATATGTTATTTAGAAAACATTTTGTGATCCCGATGAAATTCCAAAAGCCTCTTTATTTGCGCTGACCGTCTGCCCACCCTGCACCACGACCCCCTTCACCCCAAACCGCTAAACTGCAAACCCTAAACCCTAATTGAATCCTAGACCCCAAATATACATCCTAAACCGTAAACCTCAAACCATACACCCTAAAACCTGAACCCTAATGGGATCCTAGACCCCAAATATACATCCTAAACCGTAAGCCTCAAACCCTAAAACCTACACCCCAGAACGCCCAAACAGGCAAGACAACTTCCCGAAGCCTTGGATTCCCTCATGAGCTACCTAAATCCCAAAACACATATAAATAAGAGCCCTGAACCCATAATAGTAGCCCTAAAGGCCATTATTTTACATACTTTTGGGGTTTAGGTACTGCCAATATTGGAGTTATTCAGGGTCCATGTAGGGAGCCTTCAGGAAGGGTTTAGGGTTTAGGGTTCAGAGGAATAGAGGTCGAGAATGTTGTTTAGAATGGTCCCTAATGCGGATCCATATCGTTATGTGGAAAACGACTGTAGCTCTTTACGATGCCCTCTCGAAGGAAGGGTTTCTTTATAGACCCTGAACCCTAAAACCTAAACTGTAAACCCTAAACCGTAAACCCTAGTCTGTCCTATTCGGTTGCGTCAAGGAAGCTGGCCGGCACCCCTTAAAGCAAACAACCGAACTGCAAAAACAAACAAACTGTATACGCCCTGGAGCTGCAAGTCTACCCTGAGGGTCCAAGGATCCAAATAATAGGGTTTTAGGGCCCAACTATTATATTATTGATGGTATTTGGGCCCTAAAACCCTATTATTTGGGTCCTATATACCCCTATATAGTCCCCTAATATCCCTATGTATCCCCCTATAACCCTTTTCAAGGGACCCTTAGGGCTACAGAACATGCCGACTCTGGGTCTTACACTCTGGAAGTAGCATCTGCCTTGCGCCATCAGGAGCCCAAAGCCCGACAGCAACAAACAACTATCCCCGGTTTAGGAATTAGGGTTTCGTGTTTCGTGTTTAGGGTTTTGGGTTGTTAGGATTTTAGGGTTTTAGGGTTTAGGGTTTAGGGCCGTACTGTAAACCCTAAACCCTAAACATCCCTATGCAGTCCCGCACACTCCCTGAACAAAGTAGACCCTAAAGCTTGAAACCTAAACTCTAACCCCTACAACCCTGAAATCTAAACCCTCGAACCTAAAACCCTAAATCCTAAAACCCTAAACCCTCAGCACTAAAACCCTGAAACCTACATGTCAGGAGCTGTTGCAGACTCTCGTGCATGAGCTGGGCTTGCTAGCCTCCAAGTGGCAGAGGCCATGATGTAGGGTTTTAGGGCTTACGAATGTTTACGATTTAGCGTGTTAGGGTTTTAGGAATTAGGGTTTTAGGATGTGAGGGATCAGGGTTTTAGGGTTACAGGGCTTTAAGGTCTAGGGTGCTAGGGTTGAGGGTATAGGGATTTTGGGTTCAGGGCTTTTGGCTAGGGTTAGGAAAGCTACTCATGTAGCAGTGCTCTCTTCTTCTTTCTGGTTTCGTCCTGGCTTAAACCCTAAACCCCTAAACCCTAAACCCTTGTGTCGGGCTTAGAGCTGTTGGCGGGGGCGAAGGGTCTGAGGGGCTCAAGGCTGGGCAGTTTAAAACCACCTCGCGCGACCTCACACTTTAAATTCGCTATTGAAATTATTCTGAATTACGCTGTATTAAGGGGTTTCAGAAAATTATGGTGAAGGGCTTAGAAGTTAATGGGTTGAGCGATTCGTCACGAAACCCCAAACCTTCAATCGCCTGGCGGCGAGGATTGTGGTGTAGGGCGTAGGAGCTAGGAATTTTGCTTCGAGAATTTCAGTGTTTTTTGTCAAGATTTTGAAGGGGTGGGGTTAAGGGCCAGGGAGGTGGGGGTTGAGTTTATGCTTTAGGGATTTTGCAGGTTAAGGGTTTAGGGATGAGGGTTCAGGTTCAGGGGGCTCAGAAGGTTTGACACTTCGCAGCCTCCTGCAACCCAACCCCCTAGCCTCCAGCCCTACCCTCAAAACCCGGAACCCATGACATGAACTCCTAAGTCCCATGATCTACACCCCAAATCTTGGGCCTATTTAGGGTTTAGGGTTTAGGGCTGTTCGTAGAAGATATGGATGTAACACCTACTGGCTTTCAAGTTGCTGCGAGGCGGATTACTGCTGGAGCGCAGACGGGAAGCACCAGTCGAGGACAGGTGTATCTGCATTGAAAAGGATAAGCACAGGACATGTGTTTCCTGATACATACACATACCCGTATATGTATTTGTGTATGTATCCCTAAGGGTCCAAGTACCTCATAATCATATACTTCCCCAAAACCTGTACTATAATTACTATTACCCAAACCCAAAGTACCTCAATATTGGGTACTTGGACCCTTAGGGATACCCGCGTATGTATGTGTGTATGTATGCATGCATGTCTGCATGTATTTATGGAGGGCCCAGGGATAGCAGCGTTGGGGAAAGTGATAGCAACTTGAGAGAAAAAACAAAAACAGGCATTTACGGAATCCACGGCCAGACGGTCTCTTAACCAAGACCCTCCTAGTACCCTAATTGGGATATATGGGCCCTAATAGTAGGTACTTAGGCCCTAATAGAGGGTAGGAGGGGGGTCTAGGAAAACAAGGTGCTTTTAAGGGTCCTAAACCTTAAACCAGAGATAGGGACTGCAAGCAGATTCTTGCGTCTTCCGCAATGGCTATGTAGGGATGCTTTGAGAAGCTCCCAGAAGGCTGCCTGTAATCACTCTTTGGTGTCTGTTTCTCTTTTTGAGCGGCTGCCGCATCTCGACCCACCATCATGAGTTTCACTGCTGGTAGCACAAATTGCTTACTGGGGTCATTAGAGAATAGGATAAAGGAATATGATATAAAGGCATTACACAGTCATTCTATTCCCTTGCTTTGGGGTTTAGGCCTCAGCCCTTATTAAACCCTAAACCCTAATCCCCCTTAGCCCTAAACCCAGGGGTTAGTTTAGAGGGTAAAGGCCTGACCAGCCCAAACCCTGAAGGCAAGTTGGGGTGCGGAGTGGCCTTGCGAGGATCCAAGATGCAGTCAGTACCCGCAGGAGATGCCAGCCTTCTTCTCAGCTCAGAGTTTTGGGGTGGTTTGGGGCTTAGGATTTAGGGGTTTAGGGGTTGAGGGGGTTAGGGTCTGGGGTTTGAGATTTGAGTTTAGGGCCTTAGACCTCTTCAGGCCCACCTAAAACCTAAACCTCTTCACCAACCCAACCCAGAGCCCTTGAGGGTTTCGGGTTAAGGGTTTAGGGTGCGCTAGACCTCCTGTTACTTTTGAGGATGGCTCAGGGTGAGTCAGGCATTTTCAGGTGGGTAATTGTCCCTATACAAGCCTTAGGTAGGTCGGATGTACCTATAATTGGCCCCATAAACTCCTCCTTTGTTGCCTTCTGTCGGGGTACCCATCCAGTAACTCCGCGAATGAAATCCTGCTGCAAGCTTTACGGGTTGCAAGAACCAAATGATAGCAGCCCGCAGGGCATGTACTTGCGGCTGCCCGCAGGGCATTACAAGCACCAAATGATTCCAAAGCATCTGCGGGTCGGCGGCCAGCAGGGCATCAAGTGGCTCCAACGTAGCTTGGACAGGAAGGCACTGGAGGCAGTATTACCAAATGGCTCCAAAATACTTGCGGCTGGGCTTGCAAGCACCAACTAATGGCAGCACTCAAAGCATCATAAACACCAAATGAATCCAAAGTAGCTGCCCCTGGGGCACCCAGGGACTTGGAAAGGCTCAGGGCTCAAAATCTAGCACCTGAAAGGGCATACGGGGGTACAGTAGCAGGGCTTTGGATTCCAAGCCTGGTGTTGAGGGTTGTGGGTTTAGGGCTCAGGGTTTCGGGTTTAGGGCTCAGGGTTTAGGGTTTAAGGGTTCTGGGGTTAGGGCTAGGCTGCTTCGAGTTGAGGGAAGGGGGGGTTTGGGTTTGCAACTGCGTGCGTGGAGGTCGCATACCTGCCGCCTGTGTTACCCAGACCCCTGGGAGGATCTAAAGTTTAGATCCCCTATATAAAGCCATAATAACCCCTATATAATCCCTAGATAATTCCCCACAGTCTTCTAGCGGATCTAATTTTTAGATCCCCTGGGGGGTCTGGGTAGTCATGCTTTTACATGTGTGGGTTGTCACCTCATCAGCAAGCCGTTTTTTGATTTGTATCAAGCTCGTACAGGGTGGGAACCCTTAACCCTAAACCGATGTGGCAGATGTAAACGTCCGAAGGGTAAAAAAACAACCTAGCAACAAACAGTCATAATCCAGTAGCTGAGTAGGTAACCTATGACTTCTTCAGATTTTCGACTAAGGGGTTTATAGGGGAGTGTCATCGCGCTTACTAAGGGGGATACTAGGAGTTAAGACGATAGCCTGTCAATGGCTCACATGACAAATGGACAGGCTGAGTTTTCCAGGGTTTAGGGTTTGGGTTCAGCAGCTAGGATCAACTTACGAATGCTAACCCTAAACCCTGAACGCTCAAGCCTAAACCCTGAACCCTAAACCCTGAATCCGACCCTGAACCCTCAACCCTAAACCCTAAAACCTCAGGCGGACTGGGCATTCTGCTTCTGATCCACGGCTGCGGAGGCCTACTGGAGAGGCCAGGCTTGTGCATGAAAGCATTATAGGTTTAGGGTTTATGGCATAGGGTTTAAGTTTTAGAGTTTAGGGTCTACACTCCTTAAAGTGGATTACATAGGGCACTATATAGAGGCGTATTGTGGTGGTTACTATATGAGCTACTGTCAGGCGTACTCTAGTATTGGTCCTCTCCAAGAGGTTCACATGCCTTCAGACAAGGGAATGAGTATGATTTAGGTTTCCGGGATGTATAGGTACGCGGAATGTGCAGGTTTCAAAGGGGGCTTAGGGTTTAGGGTTGTTAATATTAGCTCTTTTTTCAAAAAAAAGCTGAAGAGTGGACATAGGGGTCCTTCTTATAGCTTAGTACAGTCCCCCGAATAAAGGGACCTATGTCACCTATGTCCCTGAAATTATGCAGGAACCATTGACTGTAGTTCATATGATGTTGGTTTAGGTTTAGGGCTCCGGGTTAATTCACATGACGCGGTTTGACCGCAAGTCCTTGGCGCTTCTCTCAGAACTAGGCTGCTTTGCACGGTCAGCATGACAAGCCCCCCCCCCCCCGCGCCATACACTAACCCCTTAGTTCCTGAGGCCCTAGTTGAAATCCTTCACTACATGCGCCACATCCTGCTACCAAAGCCTTGTTTATTTTCGGGAAGGGGGGACTAGGGGGGTGTCCACTTTCACGACAACACTAAATGGTGGTTGAAACAATGGGGTACAATTGGTACAAATTCCACACTTCCACAATTAATTTGCAACATCATGGGAACACCCTAGACCCAACGTAGCCCAATACCCTTAACCGCCAAACCCTAATCCCCTAAACGTCTGAAATCTAAACCCAAAACACTAAACCCTAAACTTTAACATGGGCCAAGAATGTCGAGAAGTCGGATTAACCTATGCATTACTGGATCTAAAGCACGTGTTGGGCAAGCGTGTTGTCAAGGCCAACACATCCAAGTAAGGTTTGGGGTTTGAGCCAAACATCCCCCTCGTAACTAAACTGCAACTGGTTCTAGAAGTGCTGAAAAAGTAGGGAGCCCAATGTAGACCCCAATACATCGCAATTCTTGTTATTGGCGCCCCTCAAAAAGGGATCCCGAATTCTTTGAGAATCCCAAGTAATTTCAGAAGAATCCGCCACACATCCTTCAACCTTCAAACAGCAAAAGTTCCCCAAACTCACCCCCGGCAGACTCGTCAAACCTCTTCACAATCTCAATCTATTCATTGCACCCCCAGCACTGAAACTTTAACCCTAACCCCAGACCTCACCGAGGCAACAGCAACATGTGAGAGTTGGGCTTCAGGCGCTATTGCTAAGAGGCTACTCTTAACAGTCTTACAGCTTACAACTGCTAATCATCTTTCACGTTCATCGCTACCTAAACCCCAAAAGTATGTAAAATGATGGCCTTTAGGGCCATTACTATGGGTTTAGGGCTCTTATGTTAAATTTTTCGGGTTTAGGTATTACCAAAAGCAGGTGCCCTGATGAGATGCTGAATATTCTGTCCGAAATCCTGCAACACTGCCTCTGGGGCTAAGGTTTTCGGAGTTTATTTTTTCGGTTTAGGTTTAAATTTTTCGGTTTAGGGTTTAGAGTTTCGGGTTTAGGGTTTAATACATTCTTAGAATTAAACATGTAGGGTCACGGGGCTTATCGTTGAGGAATTGCTGTTAGGTTTGGTAGGCTTCGAATGATTTGCCATGTTGGTGTTGCGCTCAATTCATGACTACTGACAAGGTCGTGGTCAGGAGCTTTTACTGGAAATCCGGGAGTAGGCCAGACCAGAAATTGGCTGTGGTCACTGAGCGCTCATGTACCAAACTCAATCCAATTAGGGTTCATGGCGTAGGAAAGTTGAGGAATGGGGTTCTAAAGCATAAAGCCCTAATATAGACCCATGATTAATAACCCCCCTCCTTTTAAGGGCCTTAATATGAGGATCCCTATTATAACCCCCATGAAATGGGATCAGGCCGGACTCTGTAACAGCACCAGCCCCAAACTCGGTAGGGTTTAGGGTTTAGGGAACCTCAATAGGGAAAGTTCTCAAATCTGAAAATGGGAATATCCGTCAGTCTCGTGAATTTCATGTGTATGTGTATATATATATATACACATATTGGTTCTTTTGAGGGAACAAGTGAAAAAATCGTATAGGGATTGTACAAGGATTAAATTCCCTGATTCCCTGCTGAGAACCACAAAGATAAGATATCTGCGTATTTATGTGTTTGTATCTAATCTATAGAGCACTACTTGTTTGCTGTATGCCCACTTTGCCCTGATGTAGAAGACTCAGGAATTGCCAATAATATTCCCTTGCAATCCCAATTCAACTATTTTAGGCCCTAGCATTAAAATCATTACTCTCCCTTCAAACCGCTACATAAAACAAAGTTCCGTGTCAGTGTCCACTTCAGTTTCCACTCCCTGTCCACTTGACTTCTTTATACGTAATTCCAATGATTTAGGATTCAGGCCGCTCAGCCCTATATCTACATACGCCTGTAGAGACCCTTTGTATAAGTATATATATGTATATGTAACAATTATCTAGTCCTTTAGGCCCCTAAACTTTACGGCCCAAAGCCCTAAAACCTCAACCCTAGATCATGACCCGAAGCCCGCAACCCTAAGCCAGTGACCAAAAGCTCTGAACCCCAAACCAAAAAGCCAACAACTCAAAACCCTTCAAGCCTAAACCCTAAGTCTTATTCTAATCTCTTCATAACTCTCAGTTTTCAAGCTCTTTGCCATTTGAATCCACCCTAGATGTAGAACCCAGGGCTGACACCAAAAGGAGATAGGGTTTAGTAGGGTTTAGGGCTTAGGTTGGATACTGCCCCCCCCCCCTCCCCCTCCAGTCACAGTTGAATAAGATGTCTGATATATCTAGATCTAGCCCTTGATATTACCCTAGCTACAGACTGCTTTGGGTGGGGGCAGGACCCAAACCTAATCCCTAGACCCTGAACCCGGACCCCTAATCCCGAATCCCCAAACCCTAACCCCTAACCCCTAATCCCTAATCCCTAAACCCTAAACCCCTAAACCCTAAACCCCTAAACCCTACAGCATTTTGCCTTGCAAGCCGGTTGGAACTGCCAGGTTGGCGATCTGGACACGGAGATGAACCAC
>CAJNIZ010047434.1:17123-36225 GCA_905231905.1 Symbiodinium pilosum | reverse complement strand
CCCCCGCATTCTTGATTGTTTTTATATATTTGCGCTTCTAATTAATTTCCATTTGCTTTGCTTCTGGTTCATTATTGGTGGTGCTAAGCGGGGCAGCTCTGGCTAGCTATCATCGTTGTTTCACAGCAGTATGGAGTGATGGGTCAGAAGTGCCCGCTATGCTCAGAGCACGCTCGAGCTGCGTTCAATTCAATTTCCATTTGATTCTCCATTATTAGGGGATATTAAGGGGGGATACTAGGAGTTTAGACTATGGCTCATAAGATTCTATGAGGTGATCCGGCAAACCTTGAACGATGAATCATCTTCCCCGGGTCAAGGCTGAGCATGTGTTTTCTTTCAACCTGATCAGCTAGGTACCCCAGTGGTGCCCCTTTTCCCCTTTTTATTTTGGGGGGTCCTTATTACAACAGAACAGTACCAAAAAGGGTACATAATTACTAGGGGGTTATTGGGGAACCTAGTTAGTTTGTATCATCTTAAAGTCACTCACTCATGCTTGCCATGGAACATGGAGCTACTCTTCTTGATTCGGTGGTGCCCCAATGTGACATCCGTTTCAAGGTTTGCCAACTTCGCCATGGGCGCCCACTTCCTGTTTGGCCACATCCTCTACTCTTGGTCTTCGTCGTTCCTGCCCTTTGCTTCGTCCCTCAGGCGCCAGTGGAATGTCTTAAGAGGAGGGCCGGCTACATGGCGAGTCAACAGGGGTTTTAGAGTTCCTCTTGTGTTTTTGACTTTTTGTCGGCTGCGCTGCAGTTTCTTATTTAGTTAGTAGTCGGAAATACGGGAATATAACCCCTCATATAATCCCCGAATCATATATTCTTTGTTCCCGACCCTAAACCCTAGAACATATGATCTATTGCCTTGTTTCCTACTAACCCCCGGTAAGGTTTGGGCTAGAGGGTTTGCTGTGCAGTATAAATACTTGGGCTCGCGTCTTGCTATGTTTGAGGCTGAGGAGCTCACACTGGCATGTTTAGGGCTTAGGGCTTAGGGTTTGGGGGTTTAGGGTTTAGGGTTTGGGATTTAGGGTTTAGGATACGTCAACTTCATTGGTCTTGCTGGTTCTGAAGAGGGCGTGGGGGAGTGGATCCCCATAATGATCCCCATATATACCCTTATAAGGGATCCTGAAGCACCAGTAGGTGGTCTGTGTACGATTCGATATTGGATTTGTCGTTCGTTCACTGCTGTGGCAGTATCATCACTGACCAAAGCTTCCGGGCTACCGTTGCTGTTGCTGTTCTGAATTGTAGCAAAAAAAACCTCCAAATCCCCAAATCCCTAAACCCACAACCTGAAACCTTGAAATCTGTAAACCTGAACCCTCAACCCTAAACCCTCAACCCCGAAACCCAAATCCTAAACCCCGAATCCCCTAAACCCTAGATTCTACACCCGATTGCAGCAGGGTGCTGATGGGAGACTTCGACTTCATGGCGATGTACGAGATCGCACCTGCTCCCTCAGCCTTGTTAGGGTTTATGAATGTCGGGTTTAGGGTGTAGGTTTGGCTGTTAGGGTTTGGTATTTGGGGTTTAGGGTTTGGGATTTAGGGTCTGGGGTACAGCGTTTTGAGATGTAGGATTTGGGATTCAAGGTTTGGGGTCGACGGTTTAAGGGTTTGGGGTTTGGCAGTTCATGTGCCAAGCTTCATGGACCACGGCTCCGGCTTCTTTCGCGAATAATGCAAGTTGCCTTTCTCGTTCAATTATCCCCCTGACATTAAGCAGCTGGATGCATCCATAGCTCCTGTAACCCTCGACCCTAAACCACTTGCATTGACATGGATGCTGAGTTATCAGGTAGAGGTCTCAGTAAACCCTAAAACCTCTCAACCCTAGACCCCAACGGTTTAGGTTCAGCTTGTTGGGGGTAGGGGGGGTAGTGTGGAGGGTGGGATGGAGGGGTTCAGGTAGAGCTGCGTCTTTTCGGCTTGGTAGTCGGGCCCTGTGCAAGCAGTCGGCAAGAAAGCCTTCGTGTTGTTGAAAAGATGGGTCTGGAGTTTAGGGTTCAGGATATAACGTCTGAACGTCTTTCATGACCCAGGGCCCTTGTGCAGCACTTTCCTGCGAAAAGAATGGAGACGCATGGAGCTCCCCCAAAGGCACCCATCCCTGCTAGGGGCCCCAGGGTAATCATAAACAGTGTGTAACTGGTACTTATCGCCCAATTATAGCCCTATTCGTGTACTTAAGCCCTGATCCTCCAAGTGTCCATGCACCGCGCATTAGCGTAAGCCCAGGGTCGTAGTCAGAGCACCAGGATGTTAGAGACAGTCTATTAGGATATATAGGGGTATACAGGGGCATAGCGAGATATACAGAAGTATAGAGGGATGTACAGGGAATAATGTAGCAATCTGCCACGTTCCATCCCCAACCGCCTGTCAGCCCAGACCGGACATCATAGTCCATAATCTCAAACCTCGAACTCGAAACCCTAAACCCTGAACCCTAAACCCTGAACCCGAAACCTGAACCCTAAACCCTATACCCTAAACCCTAAACTGAATTCGAGAATTCATCCCAGCATTTCAGCGCCCTAATGGCTTTCGTGATTTGTTAAACTCTATCACTTCAAAACATCTAGTGACAAGAAGGGACAATGGATTCTGGCAGGGTCATCTTATGTACCTACCATGCCTCTATTGCAGAGTGGGGGGTCCACCTATTTCATGCGACATGAGTGCAGTTTCCACTATGCATTTGTTGTGTACATATGCTAGCGGGAACATGGCGGTCATAAGCACCGACCGCCAAAATCTTCAAAACTGCTGAAACCCTCTTTGAATCACATAGGCAATTACTCTGAACCCTCTCGGAATCCTAGCTTCGTTTTCATTTTCCATCTTCTGCTCCGTTTGATTCTCCGTTATTGTAATTACTTAGGCCCCCTCAACCTCAATTCCTGTTACAACCCCTTACACCTGTAAAGAACGCCATGTAGGCATCTCTGCTCATTGGTTGAGAGTTGGGAAAGGAGGAATGGATCCCCATGGTAGCCAGCATGTAATTTCCAAAGCTGCAGCAGCTTCCCCATTGTCCAGTTGGGTAGTTTCCCCCATGTAAGATTTACATAATTAGCCCATATAAAGCCCTTTCAGCATCATATAAGCCTTCTGTAAGGGTACTCACCTGGAAACTCCTCACTTGAATTCCTCTAACTTGTAAACCCTAAACCTCAAGCCCAGCAAGCACGGCCGAAGGTTAGCTCAGTCTGCTGGTTCACTCTGTTCATTGCAATGGTCGCTTTTGCACCTCTGTCGCTCTTGGAAAGGGGTGTGCCCTTTTTTGTCATATGAGTGTATGCAGGTATATACATGTTGGCATGTTTGAGGGATTAGGCATCATGTTTGGACTTTATGCGTAGTATAACCTGTAGTGAGAAAGGGCTCGTGTAAACGGGGTGGGTCCTGCTGGAGAGGCCGTTCCTAGGTCCTACCTAAACCCTAAACCCTCAACCACCGAAAGCCAGATTGCTCCAAGACTGGGCTGCTTCAGCAGCAGCATGGGATTGGGATTCAGGGGATATTCGGTGATTAGTGTTAAGGGTTGACGATTGGAATTACCTGGACCCCCAAAGTAGGTAAAATAACAGCACTTCACCCATAACAACAGCCCTAAAGGCCATTATTCTACATACTTTCCGGGTTCAGGTATAGGCTATAATTGCGGGCTTCTCGCTGTCCAGGCAGGTTTTTCCGGGCTGAAGGACGAAGGTGACGCCCGCATGAAAGATTGCGAGGTGTCATTAGGGTGGTTGTCAAAATTATGGTCCCTTTTTGGATCCCTGTTATAGTACGGCACCTAATATTTAGGGTACCCAAAGAGGGACCATCATCTTGACAACCACGTGGCATGTGAGCTATAGTCTGAACTCCTAGTATGCCCCTCAATAGCCCCCTATAGTAAATCCCGATATAAGATCCCAATAAACTCCCTTTAAAGAGGAAAGGCTCGTGCTGGTAGGGCATGTGGGGTTTTCATGTTCTATGGCGCTTGGAAGCTAAGAAATTGTTGGATCCATGTGCTATGAGGTTCCTGGAGATCCTAGTTGACTCTAATTATGGTACACAGTTGTAGGAANNATTTAGTATAAAGTTGATATTAATTATAGTCAGCTGGATCTCAAGGTTGTGCCTTACTCAGTACTCTTGGCTTTCTCAATGCTTTAGCGATTCGGAGCAAAGCCTCTGAGCAGGAGCCTATCATCCAAGAACCCCCCCTCCCCAATTAGCTATAGTCCCCCTTAAGTAGATAGAATATGGCTTTGGGTATATTAAAATAAGACCCCCATCTACCCCATATTCTATCTACTTAAGGGGGTATATGTCGTGGAATACCAGACGTCCAGTTTATGTTGTAAGTATGCCCGAAGGCTCTTGCCGACCGTATTTGAAGTGTTGCCGAGTTTCTCACCACGGGCCCCAGGTACCTCTGGGCCTGTGGGGATTCAGGAGGTTATGGGGATGGCCTTTTTGGAGTGTACGGGGATCATTTTGAGATTCTCCCTGTTTCAAAGATTAGCCGCCTTTGCCCTGGAGCCTGCATGTGAGTCCTAAGGACCCAATGCTGTTCTTATAACCTCCATATATCCCCAGGGTTCCCCAAAGTATCACCAAGGTCACCCAAAGTATCCCCAGAGTTCCCCAAAGTACGGTTTTGCTTGAAGTATCCATCCTAGGTATTGATTAACCTCTTCATCGCCATCGTGACGGATTCCTACCAGCGAGTGCACAGGGAGACGGTCGGCTCCCCGCATGAGGACAAGCGGTTTAGGGTTTAGGGCTTAGGGTGATGCTTAGGGTTTAGGGTTTAGGGGGCTTTTACTCATTACTGGGGGGCCCTGAATCATTATCCACCTCATCTGGAGGTTTCTTCGAGGTACCCTATATCATAATTATACGGGGAATTTAGGACCATAACCCTAAACCCTAAACCCTAAACCCTAAACCCCCTAAACCACATTGGTAATTATCTTTGTATAACCCTCACATGAGCCCCGCTTCCTTTTTGCTTTCCCGCTGCTTTTCCACTAGATTCCCCGAAGCCCTAAACCCTACATGATTCTAGTGATTTTTTAGGCATTACATGCGCTCACGCTCTAAACTCTAAGCCTAAAGACTTAGACCCCAAACCCTCAAGCCCAGAATAACTAGAAATTGCACAGGGTCAAAACAAAGCCTCAAAACCTCGCCCAAGACTCCACCCAGAACTCAGGACATAAACCCTGTACAATTTCTATGAAGCCCAAGACCTAAATCCTAAGGCCCAAATCCTAAACCAACAGCCCTGGGATGATTTTTTTTTCCGGGGGGGGTTTAGGGTTGAAGGGGTTGCTATGGTTCAGGGCACTGAGCCCGCAGGAGGCGACGTTTAAGGTTTTGTTGCGAAATTTTAGCCTTCAAACCCTAAACCTTATACCCGGAATCTCTAAAACCTAAACCCTGAACCCTAAAACCCCAAAGCCCTGAACCCTATACCCTAAAACCCTAAAACCCTAAAACCCTAAACCCTGAACCCTGAACCTTGGATTTTGGGCTTGGGGTTTTGGTTTCGTAGCTTCGTGGGGTTCGGGGGGTGCTGCTGACTCGCAAGCTTGGGGGTTGAGGTGATCCATATCCCATATGTACTATAGTCTAAACTCCTTCAAGGGGGGTATCTATGGGGGATTATAGAGGGAAGTACTTTAGGGGCTGTTAAGGGTGATACTAGGAGTTAAGATTACAGCTCATATAAACACAGCTTCCATTCCATTCTCCATCTTCTTGTCCAGTTGATTCCCCATGATACCGTTAGCCCTATACTTTTTGTGGGCCTTACATTACATCCTGTTAGGGTTAAGGTTGGTTTATCTTGATTATCAACCCAGGGTTCTGTTTCTGACTCCTTTCAGCTGGCCCCAAGGGGCCAGGGTTCAGGGTTTATGATCTCAAAGGTAGGCTGAGGGTCCAAAGTACGGCGTCTACTGCTCACGCTCTTCATTAGGTAGTGTGCCAAGGTAGCACCGTCCCATGCCTGAAGGGACCCACATGTCGCCGCATACGTAGGACATGATCATGACCTTTGCCAGCAACTTGGCACGAGCGGCAACTAGTGCCGGGAGCCTGGCACCCAATGTTGCCGCTGGGCTGAGCATCCCTAAGCCCTAAGCCTTAAACACCATGGGTTTAGGGTTTACGGTGTAGGGTTTAGGGTTTAGGGGTTTAGGGTTTAGGGTTTAGGGTGTATATGGGGGTATAGAGGAAATGTAGGTTCTGGAGCTTCAGTACCATGATCTCTTATGGGGTTGCTATCGAGCGCTTTGCATGTTGTTTGGCCGCTCCATTAGTGCCATTTGATTCTCCATTATACCCCCCACTCGAATCCCCAAACCCTAACCCCTAAAGCTTAATTTGAGCCTCTGTAGTACACCCCAAGCCCCACCCAAGCCGGCAACCCAGCATCACAGGCGTACACAGGCAAATTTCCTAGACATCCATTCAAAATTGAGGCAGAAGGCGGTGTAGCTTCACCGCAAGCTATTCAAACCTACCTTCAATTCAGCAAGAGCTGTTTAGGCGTTAAGGTTAAGGGTTTAGGGTAGGTTAAGACGGCACTGGATACTTATGAAGATTATTCGCTCCCACTCCTTATACGAGCTTTAGTCTAAACTCCTTCAAGGGGCTTATTTGGGGAATTTATAGAGGAGTACTATAGGGGATATTGAGGGGGTTACTAGGGGCTTAGACCTTACAGCCACAACCCTGATCCCTACAGGACATGGGGCCCTTAAGCTCATATGTTGATATCCTGATCCGCCCTCAGACCTTACCACATTTGTCCAGGGGTGTCTGCCGTAGACACAAGCCTATTAGGGAAGGTTGTCTGCTCTAGTCCTTACAGAACTAGGTTTAGGGTTCAGGGTTTAGGGTTTAGGACTTGGGGTTATGGGTTTTGGGTAATTGTGTGCCATGCCCCCCATAACCGCTAATTGGAGGTTCATGCGACGCAGTAATTACTTATAGCTGGGCTTATTACCCGACTTATCATCCCCCTAAATGGCCTTATGGGGGTGACCCCAACCATGAATGGCGTTGTAATTCACGTTATGTGTAGTTACTAAGTGCCATGAACCTCCAAGTAGTCGACATGTTCAGACTTCTGCAGTAGCCCCTACATCCTGGGTTCCTGAACGATGTCTGACCTTGCAGGCTTCGAACGTGGTGGCCCCTGTAAAAAGCATCAGCAACCGCATCAACATGTCTCCGATTGCGCAGCTCACGAAGATGTTCAGAACACTGGGCCGCAGTTTAGGGTTTCGGGCTTTTGGGGCTAGGGTTCAGGGTTTAGGGGTTAGAAGTTTAGGGGCTTAGGGTCTAGGGTTCTTAGGGGTTTAGGGTTTACTTGCATGGCTCAACTGGTTAATGGAAAACAAGCTGGAAATTACGGCTTAAAGTTTAAGTGAAAGGGTTTAGGGTTTGGGGATGAGGGCTTTTGACCCCAAGACTGATTGGAGAACCAATGGCAAAGAAAATGTAAAGGGAAGTGGACACCCAGATAATGGGCCTTGATATAGGGATTGTGATGACCCTGGGGATCCAAGTCTGTAAAGTAACTACATCCTGAACTCTCTCAACCACGAAAGGCAGAATTGCCTAAAACCCCGGCTATGGAATTCTTAGGAAGTACAGCGGGGGCGTAGTACAGGGATGCAAACAGATATCTTGGAATGTGGAAGGCTTAGGGGTTAGGGTTTGGGGTTGCCCTAAACTACGCCCACAATCTAAACCCCAAAGCCCAAACCCCAAACCCTACATCCTAAACCCTAAACTCTGAACTCTTAAACCCCAAACCCTAAACTCTAAACTCTTAAAGCCCAAACCCTAAAGCCGAAATCCCAAACCCTATAGTCCCCCTTAAGTAGATAGAATATGGCTTTGGGTATATTATAATAAGATCCCTACATACCCCATATTCTATCTACTTAAGGGGGACTAAACCCCTAAACCCTAAACCCTAAACCATAGATTCCCCCAAAAAAGCTGCAGATAGCAACTCGGGCCTCGATTCCACGTCACCGAAAGAAGATGTCCTACAGTCACTGCATGAGTCACGGCTGCTATGAGGGTTTAGGGATTGAGGGTTTAGGGTTTAGGGTTTAGGGATTAAGGTTTTAGGGATTCAAAAAAAGGGTTTCGGGATTAGCTGTTAGGGGCTCGGGATTCGGGGTATGGGATTGAGGGTATGGTTCGAGGGCTTGGGGTTTAGGGTTTATGGTTTAGGGCTCATACTCCCCAATAATGCAGAATCCAATGGAAAAGAAAATGGAACATGAAATGAAATTTGCGATTGTTGTCGTTAATTTTTATTCTTGTTATGGTAATATTTAGGGTTTAAGGATTAGACTTTGGACTCCAGGGTTTGAGGTTTTAAGGATCTTGTTGCTGTTGAGTAGTCGAATGTAGCTCAACATAGAAAGATGATGTCTCCCTTTTTGCCGGAGTATTCTAGAAGGAGAATACACCTTCCTACCCTCACTATATGGGGCGTGGCTGCTATAGAAGTATGTATGTATGTATGATAAGGGGAAGGGGGGTTCATTATTAGAGGTGATTACACGAGTAACCCTGTGCCCCGCGGTGTGCCCCGCGGTAGAATCCAGAAAAAGGAGCAGCAGAAGTGTTCCCGTACCTGCAAGATTTCAGGACGAGGCAAAGGTAGCAGAAAGCCCTAAACCCTCAACTCTGAAACACGTAAACCTTAAATCCTAAACCCCTAGTTACACCTTCCCATCTTCTCAAGCATACTCATAGAAGTCATCCCAACCCCTGGTCACGAATTCTCCTCCCAATACAACCGTATGCTTCATGAATCTCAGGCTTGTTGATTATTCCGTAGCGTTTGCTCGATGAGTCCTATGGCATGTTAGTAGACAGCTTCCATCTGAATTGGCTTGGAGTGGCCTAACTCTTCACCCGCGGTTTAGGGTTTAGGGTTTCCTAGACCTAAACCCTAAACCCTAAGCCCTGAAATCCAAAACCCCGACTTTAAGCCTGCACCCCTGAATCCTGGACGCGAAGGCCTTGAATCCTGATCCCTAAGCACCACACCCTGACTGCGTAAACCGCAAGCCGTGAGGCCTACTGCAAGCCGCAAATCCTGAACCTAGGGGTTTAGGGTTTAGGGTTTAGGGGTTTAGGCTTGGACCCTGAAGACTTCAGGAGCAGCAGGAGGTGGATGCAGACGCTGAGAAGCGAAGTGATACACTTAGCAGTGAGAGCGTTTTGAAGATGTGATAGTCCTGCACGAGAGTTTCTTTCCCCCACTTTCCATGGGACCATGGGACCTTTTTCTCAAGTACGAGTGTGATCATCTTGATGGCTCTTATGCATTTTCCCTGTGTCGTTTGTGTGGGTATTTTCACCGCTGCTGGCCTTTGTTTATTGCCCCCGCCACCCACCCCATCTCCAAAAAATGTACGGGAACAGGTCCAGCGGGAGCAATTCTACAAAGGTCCGGGGATTTGGGGCTGCAGCCTTGTCAATCGTCAATCTTGGGACCTAAGCCCTTAAGCGCAGAACATGTTGCTGAACATGTGGGGTCTTACGTGCAGTTGTCATGGGTGCTCGTGCGCTCATTATTGCTTTGCCTTCTATCTGCATGCTTGCATCAGAGGTAACCGCTGCCCATATTGTATTATAACTTATAATGCGCAAGAATTGCTGTGTTCTGATGCGCCTCGTTCCCAGATTTTCTTCAGTTGCCCTTTCACAACTCATACCTCAAACACTGAACAGAGCTCAGCCTCGTAGTAGTCGTGCCTGTCTCCAACATTGACTGGTGTAGTCATCCTGGACGTCCAGCGTCCACAGCGGAAAGTTTGTGCCTCATGTGCAGAGCAGTCGGAATCGGACATTTGGGCGTTTCTCAAAATGGCCCCTACAGAATCCCGAAGAAGAACCCCCCCCATAAGCCACTTCTAATATCCTCTGTTTTTTTGCCAGGATTTTCTAAGGGGACCCTCTTTGAGAAACCTCCATTTAGCTATCAGACGGTGTCGTAGCTCCCCGAATGGGGCAGGTACGCCAGCCATTGAGCCCACAGTTATCCCCCTGTAAGTGTTGGTGTCGATAAGACCTACTCCTGTATTGTCCTTAGGAATTTTTGAATATTTATTGTAATATAACCCTAAGGAAATATTGAAAACACTATTGTATAGGTCTAAGGAGACTACAGACTCTAGGCTGAGGGTTTAGTGCAGGGGGTGGGGTCGCCACCAGGCAGATCTGAAGCTTGTTGCAATGGTTTTGAGAGGTGAGGCAAGAAGACGTAAGTATTGGTTTAGGGATTAGGGTTTGTTCAGAATGGCCCTAAGGCTTGAGTGACCCAGGGAGCAACGAAGACTTTGAGGCTAAAGTGACAGTGTTTGACAGGAATCCTGACACAACTCTAGCACAGGAGTACTTTGAGCAGGTGTCTTGTGATGAGCCCCAACATACGAATTAGTTGGGAGCCCCCTCAACTACCTACTGTAGTTCAACCCATCCTGGAAAGAACCTGTGCCGCAATTCTGACATGCCTGGCGGTACGTGGCTTTTAGGGACCCCCCAAAAACTTTTTGCAGATTCCTTCGCCTCGCCCTCAAATGTCTGTGTCACTTGCTTATGCTTAGTTTCATGCACCCTGCCTTCAGGAATCGACGTTTGTTAATTCAAAACCTGCAGTTGTTTTACTGTATTATTCTGAACTCCTTCAACCAGGTTTCAGACTTTGTCTTACTCGGGCCGATTGAGGGAGCACACATTTTGGTGACTGATCTGCTGACCAGGGCTTAATTACCAGTCAACTATAGCGGGGACTGGTAAAGCATCAAGTTGTTTACGGGTTTGGGCAGTACTGGGCAAAGTGTGTGAACATCAACATCTGTAGAAGTTTCAGGGTCATGAAGTTATTGTGTTTTCATTCAATATTGAGTGATTTGGATGCTTCAGTCTTGAATGGTACCTCGTCTGGGTTCGTTTTAGGACCATCTGAAGTTGCGCAGAAGGTGAGAGCATGTCTATCAGCAGGACGGGAATAAAGGCTAACAATAGTGACTGAGCAAGCCCTAAACCTAAACCCCAAACCCTAAACCCCATATTCTATCAACTTAAGGGGGACTATAGGGTTCAATGCTGGCCTTTAGTTTTCTAGCATCACTCAGACCAGACCTTCGTTTTTGCACATTTGCTGACGGGGAAAAAGTTGGTGGTCTCATCATCGACAAGGAGGGGAGCTTTACTGGCGGCAGAGTATGCAGACACATCGGACACTACCCGAATTACTCTGTTACAGTGCGCTAATATGGATTTGATACTGGTATCCAATCCTCAGCTAGGGCCCCATATATACATAGATATATATGATTGTGGTAGGATGGTTGCGGTATCCAAGCTACCTACCCCTCCCACTTGTGACCTACTCGTTTCTTCAAAGGGCAGGCATACAGCTTCTGAGCCTCTTGCTGGCCAAAGGCTTTAAGTTTGTACCCCTACAGTTTGTAAGCTTGGGTTTTGGGTCCCAGGTCTCCAAATTCAGGACTGCGTTCCATGGTTCTGGGCCTCAACTCCAAGGGTACAAACCCTAAGGGAACAAAGGACAAATCCTTGTCCTGGAGCGTCTTAGCGGCTTCAAGTAAACGAATAAAGAGTTTCCTACAGCGTGTCCTACAAGTTTCTACAACTTTATCACTTTGTAACTTTCGAGGGTTTATCTGTTTCATATTAGAGAAGCTACAAGGTGGCAGTAAAGAGCACCCAAAATCCTAAATCCTAAACCCTAAACAGAGCTTCCGGAAGCTTCCTGACATGATTGGTGAGTAGCGGAACTCAGGGCATGTGGTGCCCAAACCCACAAAAAGTATTTGTCATAGCGTTTAGGATTAAGGATTTAGTTTAGGGTCTAGGTTTTAGGGTCCTGGTATCAGGGTGCAGGCTACGCTGTTGCTGAGCTTAGGCACTCACAGAGATAATGGTAATTCTGTTAGGACCCCGAAGTAGATTCCTATTATTCCACTACTAGTGGGTGGGGGCCTAACCCAAGTTGTTTGCTAAAAGATCTGGCCATCAAGGCAAGTGAAAATCATATTGATACAATGCACGACGATTCCCCGCAACCATCCAACCATCATCATTGCCCGCAACACCAGGTCAATTGCTGCAGCTGCAACTCCTCCTAAACCCTAGACCCTGAGCCCTAATCTTCCAGTTGACCATGAGCTAGCACGGCATACAGAACACATTGCATGAAGCATGCGCAGGGTAGAATTCTACGGCCATGACATCCAGGAAAAGGCTTCTACGAAGAAGTCAAGCCCAATAGTAGTTTCCATTTTCTTTTCCATTATCTCAATATACTCCCTATCTAATCCCTATAAATACCCCTATATAACCCAAGTTTCCATTTCATTTTCCGTTTTTTTTCCATCTGATTCTCCATTACAAGGTAGGAGCCACGGCGTCCTAACTGAAGAGTCCTTCCGGACAAGCAGCAAATAAGATTTTAAACCTCACTCGACAATTGTTTGCGGCTATGTGAATGCTAAGTTGTTTTCTTCGGGCATGCAGAGGAGCAACACGCTGGAATTGGCTGCCTCGTTGGCATGGCTGTCATTTTCGGAAATTCCAGGTTACGCGAACAAATCTCCACTGCTGGTACGACGATACCTACCGTAGCATTCAAAAATCTCAGCTGCGGTTTTGGCAACACCCGCTATCTGAAACTAGTATAGCAACTACGACAAGAAATTCCTTCCCCCAAATCAAAAGCAGCCCCAGCACGGTAGGGTTAGTAGAAATATCTATGATTTCGGTTGGTAATTTAACTCTTGAACTTCTAAAGTCTCAACCTGATATTGTAGTAGTTTCCACTTGCTTTTTCCATTCCCCAATTTACCCCTTTACGATCCTTTTTGGGGAGTTTCAAGGAGGCGAGAATCATGAGAGCAGAGCCCTGAAGCCCTAAAACCCTCAAGCCTAAACCCTAAACCTTAAACTTGATACAGTTTTCGATTTGTGCGTGCCATCCTTGCGCAGAGGCCATGCTACCCTAAACCCTGAACCCTAAAACCCTAAACCCTAAAACCCTAAACCCTAAAACCCTAAAACCCTAAAACCCTAAACCCTAAAACCCTAAAACCCTAAACCCTACCCTAATACCCTAAACCTAGACCCTAAAACCCTAAACCCTAAACTCCCTAAACTCCCGCAACCAGCTTTCGAGGCCTTCTGTCTTCGTCCTACGAATACCCGGGCCGCTACGCGCAGTGGACCATTGGCTTTGCGGATCCACCGGTCTGCGTGGATCTCGGTGTTGGGCGTTCACGCCTCTCTTATTGAGTGAATTTTGCTATTACTATGATTATTACTATTACCATTGCTATGCCTATAACGAAACTGTTTTTGGAGTGTAGAGCTCTATCCACAATTTAGACTGCCTTCACGCCCAGTGTGCATTGAATGTTGGTGCGGGCCTAAGCCCTAAGCCCCTAAACCCCAAACCCTTAAACCCCTAAGCCCTAAACCATATAACCCTAAACATAAACCGTGTGATGTTCAAGTTTGGCATTGCCGCAGTGCGGATTTTGACCTTACATGACTTCAGTGGGTTGTGCGGCGCGAAGCCTCGCACTCTAATCCCGATAACGCCTCTACTCCTGCTTACTACGGGTTAGTAGGGAAGAGGGGAACGCACTAGATAGGGATGATGCAGGGATTCAATTCCCCTATTAACCGCCAGTAAGCTCCTAGAGGCCCATTGGTTCAGAAATTGACTCTCCGTGTTCTCGCTTTTGAATATTGGTAAGTCCCTAAACCCTAGACCCCAAACCGCAAGAATTAACGCACCAAAACTTGAAACTAAAAGGAACTTAACATGGGAGTTATCAAACCATTTTTCTTCGGGGGGGGAGTTGCCGTAATAAGGAGATATATTTCAGTGCTGTTTGTCTTGAGACCCCCCGATTTGTGGAAGCCCCCGCTAAATCCTAAACTCGATCCTAAACCCCACGCCCTAAATCCTAAACCCGAAGCCCGAAACCCTAAACTCTGAACCCTGAACCCTAAACCTTATAGTCCCCCTTAAGCAGATAGAATATGGCCTCAGATATATTATCATAAGATCCCCATATAGCCCATATTCTATCTACTTAAGGGGGACTTTGCACCCTTACGTAGCCGATGGAAGAACTTTAACCTTTTTGGGCTTCCTTTTGGGGTCTCTATAAAGCAGTTTAAACGTCTGTAGCCCTGGTTGTTGGGGAAGAGAGTACCCTAAACCCTAAACCCTAAACCCTAAACCACATCCTGAAGCTCACCTTGCCAGGCTTAGAGGCCTGGGGTCGCCGATTTGAGGCAACGCCGGGGCTTCGATTGGTGGATAAGATCCTGCAATCAAAAGACAGTCTAGTACCAAGAGACTATCATACCATAATTCCCGGGGTTTAGGTACATAGAGTCATGCAGGGTTCTGTACATCTTATGGTACCAGATTATTCACAGAAGCTCCTATTTCTTGTAGCAGACATGATCCGCTGTGTTATGGCGTGGGGGGGGCGATGGCTAAAGGTTGTGTGGTTTTAGACTTCAGGCTCGAGGTTCGGAGAGGGCTTCAGGGCACAAAAGAACCATCATAGGGATTCAAGTGCTTCTTTAACTACAGCAAGCCAGTGGAGCTGAAAGAGCGCATGAGTTTGGGAGTTCAGGTTTTAGGTTGTGGAAGGTAGCCTTTGGACTTGTACGGTAAAACTTCTGCAATGAGACCTGATTTTGCCCCTTGCGTTGCCTTCTATGACTTGAGCCCATCAAGCAGCCATAAGCCCTCAAGCGCCCTCAGCTCTATAGTCCCCCTTAAGTAGATAGAATATGGCTTTGAGCATATTATCAAAAGATCCGCATATACCCCATATTCTATCTACTTAAGGGGGGCATATTCTATCTACTTCAGGGGGACTGTAAGCCCTACATGTAAAGTCAACCGTGCATTTTCTTCTGGCTCCGGGCTGAACTCCGGAAGACGAATTTGAGGATTTTGGTAACCCCCCAACCCCCCAAATTGGGTTCCTATCAGAGTCATATGAGCTATAGTCCAAATTCCTCAAAGCCGGGGTATATAGGGGATGATATAGGGGAGTATTATAGGGGTTATAAAGGGGGGATACTAGGAGTTTAGACTATAGTTCATATGATATTTATAGGCTCCTAGTTTAGGTGGTGGGGTTACTCAACTTCCCGCCTTAAAGGCTCAGGGGCTTCAGCGCTGTCTGGGAATTTCAAAATTCTGCCGATTCTGCGCGGAGCTGTTGGCGTCTGCAAAGGCACGCTCCCTGAAGCAAGCACAGAAGCTGCAAAGGGGCGAAAGCCCTAAACCCCTTTTGGCATCGAGGTCCATGCCGGTAGCCAGGCTGGATTGAGTTTATGAAAACCGCCGTAGCGCCCGTATACACGAAACCCCGAAGCCCCTGAACCCCTTTTCAGGTTAATGCGCTCAGCTGCCGGGGCGTGCATGGCCCCAAGACTTGTCTTTGCATGCTGAACCTTGAAGCCCAGGTAGGCTTTGCTGAGGGTTCTGCAGCTATGAAGCTATGAAGCTGGAGGTGGAGTGGTTTCGGGTTTAGGGGTTTCGGGGGTATGGATCAAGGGTTACAGCGGAGAATCCATTGTATTGGTGGAAGAGTGGGACTTTTGTCAGATAGGAGCTTTTGCCTTGTACCAGCATCGGCATCTCTCAAATTCTGCTTGCTTCGCAGGGGCCTAACCCGGTATAATATCATGATACCGCTTATCCATCTTAAAGCAGGACCCCAAGCAAGACAATGACTGTCAATTTTCAGGCAAGGGTTGAGCCCCAGTGGCAAGGTTCCTGATACCAAGAGCTGTTATCAGTACGTTTCAAGCTAATGTCTGGACATGCAAATTTGAGCTGTAAGTTCATGTTGTGCTGTAGAAGTGTGGAAGCTTAGGGCTTTCTCCCCATCCCCTTGTATGGTTACAGTTTAACGTGATGCAAGACCTTCTTCCAGCTGTTGGCCCCTGCATTCATTCTCGAAGACGCACCATTTCAACCCCCTTTAAGGATTTTTGATTATGGCGGGCTGTGTAGCACGGAACGTCGGACGCAGCCAATTGCAAGTGTTTGCCTATATCCTAAGACGGAAATCCTGAATGCCACCTACATCCTAAGATGTAAAACCTAAATCCAATGTCTTACTGGTGGCTAGTAGGGGATGAGGGCATGTGATATTCCGTTTTTCCTGACTAACCTTGAACGCTAAACCCGAAACTCTAAACTACAATAATAGATTATATATATATCTCTCTCTGTACTTATATACATTTCCTTATTACGTGCTAATCCCCAGTAAGATGTCCCAACGCCTGAGCTCGAAATCGTAAATGGGCTTGTTGAGCCCTGGCTTGATCGAGGCCCTTTTTGCTGGCCATCCATGAGGCTGGACTAGAGGGTTTCGAGTTTAGGGTTTTGGGTTTAGGTCTTTTGGAGGGCTTAGGGTTAAGGGCTTAGGATTTGCACACTTCAAACAAACGGCCTAGGGTTTCAGAGGCTAGGGCTTACTGCGAGGGCTTAGTGGTTAGGATCTTGAGTTTAGGGGTTTAAGGGGTGAGGTTGGGTGGAGCATCGGCTTTCCGTAAACCCTAGGCCCCAGCTACAGCGCTAGCAGCTGAGGTTCTGAAGTGTCAAAGCTCAGGAACTTTGCCAAGTTAATTAGGATTCCGTATGAGCTACAGTCTAAACTCCTTAAAGGGGGTTATGTAGGGGATTACATAGGGTTTAGGGTCTAAAGGGGGATACTAGGAGATTAGACTATGGCTCATATGTTTTCAGTAAAATCTGGTTCATCAGGGCTCTAAACTCATTCTTTCTCAGCAAGTATTGCTGCTACAGCCACAGCTTCTCCCATCACGCGGTTTACGGTTCAGGGTTTAGGGTTTAGGGTGGATTGTTACGAAGGTTTGCCTCCCCCCCGGCTCACTAGCATGGAATCCAATTTGCAGCACCTTTCAAGTGACAGTAGTCTTCATAGGGCCCCTTGTCAGGTAGCATATTGTTTTTGGGAGGTCAGTGCCAAGAAGTTGTCTGGGTTTCTAGTCTGGTTCATGGTATAAAGGGGTTGTAGGGGTTTTATAGGCGTAGGCTATATGGGGTTTCGGAATTAGGGTAAAGGGGTTAGGACTCCCAAAACCAGGGGATATGCCTGAGGATTTATCAAAGATCCACTTATCATTGGGAAAATTGTGGCGAGCCTCGCCCGATGACCCCTAATTGTGCTTGACATAGAAAACCGTCCCAGATTGGCTTAATTTCAGGTTCTGAAATTCAGGCAAACTGGCCCGTCAGCATTCTGTTTGAGAACCAAAATGATTTAGGATCTAGGCTGTGTAGACATTGAAGCCCTCCCCCAATCCTTTAAAAGGAAACCACCCTGTGCTGGCACCTGCCTAAACCCTAACCCTAAAACCAAAACCCTAAACCCTAAACCGAGACCAAGAATATCGTCAAACTCCTTGAGCTGCTGCTCAGCAAATTCTCAAGACATGGTTCAGACGATGATGGGTCTTTCCAGGTTTGGTGTTTAGGGTGTAGGGTTCAGACTTTCGGATGTCGGACGTAGGGTTGAGCGTGTGTGTCTGTGTGTCTTGGGCTCTTTTGAACTCTGATTGCGCTCCTGTCTTCCTGCTTCTTTCTTGTAGTTGTCGAGACCCGGCGGGTGCAAGGTTTGGGCCGGGTCTGGCTCGCGGCCTCTAGTTTTCTCCAGATTATTGACCCTAAACCCTAAACCCCTAAACCCTAAATTATTGGCTGGAGGCCTCCAAGATTTTTTCAACAACTTGGACCTGTCTAGATTAGGTGGACCCCCCGCGCAGTAATAGTGACTATAGAGGATAATAGGGATTACATTAGGGTCCTCTTATATTCCTATTATACCACTATTACAGGGTGGGGGGTCCTCCTAATGTCTAGACCAGGTGGGTGCAAGGTTTTGGGTCTGGCTCGAGGCCTCTAGTTTTTTCAATTTCTTGGAGCTATCTAGACCTGCTCTGGCTTGGCCTGGACACTGGAAGGCCTGGAGGCTGTAGCCCTTGGCTTCAGCAGGGCGGCGGGTCAGTGTGTTTCCTCAAGCACTTACTTATACTTATACTTAGACCTTTCAGCTTTCAGCCCTATATAGGCCCTAAACCCTTAATTAAACCCTATGCCTCTCAAATCCAAACACCCTGAACCAAAGCCGCTGATAGGCCATACAAGGCAATCCTGCTCTCAAGGAGGTGAAGATAGTAGGCAAGAGCCTAAGCAAGCAAGGATGGGGGGTAGGGTCTAGGGGGTTTGGGATGTAGGGGGTTTAGGGGGTTTAGGGNNGGTTTAGGGTTCAGGGTCCAGGGGAAAAGATTCGAGGGTTTGGGGACATGATGAAGTCGTTTACGGGGTTGCAAGGTTGGGACACCAAAGTGCAGTGCCCCCACGGAGGCTGATACAGTTGGGCTGAGAAGATAGGACAATGAAGGATCCATAATTTCTGATTATGGATCTTTTAAAGACGTGCTTCTGTTGTTGAAAGAGGTGTCCAAGTTTTTCTCAGGAGGTCCCCACAGAAGCGTTCCACTACTTCGGTGCCAAGATGGGGCCCTAAGCCCCAAACAATATAGGGGACCTAACATGTCAGACGCCCCTTGGAACCTTCAACAAGCCCACTGCAGATGGATGTTTATTTGGAATTGCCTCTGATTTGGGGATGAAATTTTCGTGCTTCTCCCTAAACCTTCAACCTTTGCCCTGAACCCTGAAATCAGCGTTCTTGGGACGCCTGCATCCTTAGCATACGGCTAGCAGAGAAAGCCTTTGTTTGAGGAAACTTCTTTCATGACCTTTATTGTGGTGATAAAACATCTTTTCTGCACATGCTACTACAGCGATAGCTGTTGTTCCGATTGCAAGATGATAACGGCCATTATGACGACGGCAACTGCTACTGCTACTACCTCTGCTGCAGCTGTTGCTGCTACTGCTACTGGTACTATCTCTATTATTGCTAATAGGCGGCGGCGGCGACGGCGACGGCG
>CAJNIZ010047434.1:4562-17023 GCA_905231905.1 Symbiodinium pilosum | reverse complement strand
GGGGGCGGGGGCGGGGGCGGCGGCGGCGGCGACGACGACGACGACGACGACGACGACGACCGTTAGGATGGCGATTACAGTTTCTACGGCAGCTTTACTGGCCACTGGTTCTTGTACCACTGCAGCCGCAACTGCAGGCACTGCTAAAATGGCCGCTCGGCAACTCCTAACGCTGCTGCGACGGCTGCTGCACCTACTAGTAGTTACGCCCTAAACCCTAAACCCTAAATAGGAGTTTCCATCCTATTCTCCATTGCCCTATATAACCTCAATATACTACAGTTGTTTCCACTTCCTTTTCCATTATCCCCATTGTTGCCCGAAACTCTTCCAAGACCTTGGTGTGCTCTAATACCTCACTTCCCGAGGGCAGTGGATCCTTAGACTTATGCTCAGTCCCAGACCCCCTAAAGAAATTCAAAAAATGGAACCCCCTAAGAATCCTCTAGTTTCCCCAATGTAGTAATAGATGAGAAGCAGCCGTAGCACCCCTAAAGTTACTGTAAGTGCAAATATGCGAACTCCGAGCATGATACCGCTGAGGAGTGTCCATGTTCCCACCCCTGTCTATGAGACTAAACATCCCCTCTCCCCCACTCGCAAATCAAGAATTCCCCATAGGAGAGCTCATATATTGGGGATTGGGGAAAACATTTGATATTGGGGGTGGGGTGGTGTTTAAAATTAGCATGACGGCATCAGTTGCAGCCTAATCATGTTCAGGCTCGAGCAAGATCGAAGGTCTTGTGAAAGAAGCGGAGGGCTTCTTTGCTGAGGACCTTCCATAGCCCTAAACCCTAAACCCTTAATCCTAAACACTTAAACCCAAAACCCTAAACCTTAAACCCCAAACCCAAAACCTTAAACCCTAAACCCTTAACTCTTAGCCTGAAACCCTAAGCCCTAAACACTTAAACCCAAAACCTTAAACCCTAAACCCTAAACCCTAAACATGGTTTTGGGCAGATCAAAGTTTAGAGTCTAGAGCCTACACTCAACTTCAGTACTGCCCCCCTTCAGTAACAGTTGGATAGTATTTATAAGTACGTAGACCCCCCAGAAATCAGGGCTTAGACCCTAAACCCTAAACACTAAATCCCAAAGTTAAGGGATTTGGGTTGGGTACTGCAACCCCTCAGTGACAGTTGGATACTAAATATGATATGGTTATATATAGCCCTTAATAGGGCCCCTAATATAGACTGTTACTGAGGGGGGGGCAGTACCCAACACTCAGCCCTCAACCGTAGACTGGAGAGAGCGGTGACGGGGAGGGTTCACGGCTTAGAGTGGAGGACGCTCATGGAGGTGGGCTTTGGGTTTAGGGTGGGGAATTTTATAGTCCTTCTTAAGTAGATAGAAAATGGGGTTTATGGGGATCTTGTTATAGTATACCCAAAGCCATATCCTATTCACTTGAAGAGGGGACTATAGGTCACGCCTATAGTGCAAACCATGAACCGCTGAACCATCTCAAGGCAAGCTTGTCAGATCTCTTCGGATCTTTCCCGGATATGTACACTCCCCCAAACTAACATGGAAACCCCTTTAAAGGGACTGTAGTCTTTATAGGACCTTTTTTGTGTTTCTAGGTTAGTTTCCGGGAGGGTAAGTTCTTGCAGCTGACCTACCCAATCCCCTAAAGTGTCTGGATTTCCGATGACGGCCAACCCTACAACCCTAAAAGCCCGGGCCAGACTGGTGCCTTGGTTTAGGGGTTAGGGTTTAGGGTAGAGGGTTTAGGGTTTAGGGTTTGGGGTTTAGGGTTTAGGGTTTAGGGTTTGGGGTTTAGGGTTTAGGGTTTAGTTTAGGGTTTAGGGTTTAAGGAGTACCAGATGCAAAAAGGGTTTAGGGTTTAGGGTAGAGGACATGGGATTTTCAAGGTCTCTCTTCTGGACCCATGTCTGTCTGGGGTTCGAACCCTAAACTCTAAGCCACTCAACAATGTAGCCCCCAAACAGTCATGCTATCAAGCTTCCCATAAGAAACCGGGCATATTGGGGAGCATATTTGGTAGTTTCCCTAAATTGTGGGACCCCAATATAGACCCCAATATACTATAATCCTTAGTATGAGGACCCGCAAAATACTACCCCCAGTTCTGGGAAACCCCCATTTATTGTTTCTTGAATATGAGTACGAAGGGATATGTTCCTTTCGAGCAGGAAGATAGATCCAAGCAGTCTGGCCCTGAGAAGTCTGCATGAGAGGTTGGTGCCACAAAGTGGGTTTTGAAAGGGCGACATGGGATGTCTGTAGGACGGAGTATGAAAGTTCTGGGTTGAGGGTGGCTTTATCCCGGCCGGCTGTAGTGGATGTTATGAAACATTTATGGAGCAATCTTGCGCCGCTGCAGATACATGAAGTGTTGTACTATACTGCCTGGGATGCAACCCTAAACCGGGCTTCCATCGAGGCCTTACCGGCTTGGGGGTCCCTAGTTTCAGAGAGGCTCTTGCTAGTGCCTTGTTCAAATCACAACGTCCGCCAGTTCTTCCCCAAATAGAGCTACTATGAGCTGCAGTCTAAACTTCTTAAACGGGGGGGGGGAATGTAGGGGAGTATATAGGGGATCACTATAGGGCTTATTTAGGGGGATACTTGGAGTTTAGACTATAGCTCACATATTCAATGGTAGGGACTACAAAACCATAAAGCTCTATATCTTTCATGCTCATTAGCAAGGCCGAGAAAATCTTCAAACTCCTTCGCCGCATTTCGAGCCTAGAAGGTTCAAAGCTAAAGCAAAGGGCTTCGCTCCCTCACATCTACAATGCCAGTACTCTAATTTGGTTATACCTCCTTTAGGTATCGAAGTTACAACAGCATTCATCTTGTACTTCGGCTTGGCAGCATTGCTGGAGGCATGCATGCTCTTTTTCCTTAAACCACTGCAAGAGGTCGTTGTGACATATCGGATGAGATGAAAGGTTGAGGGCGTTGGGTTCTCGTGAGATGTTTTTCGGCAGGGAATGTCTGATGTGCTTTTTTCGTATTGTGTCCGTGAGGCTTTCGTGAGTTCAGAGTTTGTTTTCGGCTAAAGTTACGTGAATATCTTGTAAAGCGCGGGGCATGGCTGGCGGGAGCCGCCGCCTTTCTCCAAATTTGCGCGCCTGTCTGGAGCATCCGCTCCTGCGTGGAGTGTCCTCAGAATTTTGTTCCAAATCGATAACCCTCTCAGTGGACGCGGCCCGTCCGGATACTGCTGCGTGGCCGGAAAAATTTCGCTCGGAATTGACAACAGTCTGAGTGTTCACGGTGCCTTCGGACGCTTCCGCATGGAGCGTCCTCAGAGTTTTCGGGATTCACAAGCCTCTCAGTGTTCGCGGCCCGGACGCTCCCGCATGGAGCATCCTCAGAATTTTTGTTGGTATTGACAGCCTTCCAATGATGGCAGCGTGTCTGGACGCTCGGGTGTTGAGAGTCCTCAGAAGCCGACCTTGCGACGGTCGTGGTGCTGACTACTGGGTGGTCGTCTATACGATGGCTTGATGCCTGAGTGTGATTGGGGGGATGATGTGAATGGGGTGATGTTGAGGTTGTTGTGCAATTTTCGTGAGGTATTGGATGGGACGCGAGGTCGAGAGCACGATGTCAGGCTTTCCTATGGTTTTCGTTAGCTCTTAATAACTGATAGGTTTCTATATGGAGGAAGTATATCAGGGAGTGGATGGAGTCAGGCATGGGTGTATGTATACAGGGAGAAATGAACGGATTAAATGGTGTTAGATGTCGCGGTGCTGACTACTTCCCTGCTCCACACGCTTTCAGGACACTCGTTCTCTAGTGTTTCATAGATTGCAAGGGTAGCTATTGAGCCCCACAATTCATTGTTAGGACCTTCAGAAAGGCAGATCACGTGACTTGCAAGGTCTAATCATCCTCTCCCTAAAGACAGACCCCCCCACCTCCTCAATAATATATACATAATGATACACTATTGGCAGGGTTCATTGTTACGCACGTGGGGGGCTATTATTCGGCAGAGGTGATGAACCCATCCAGGGAGGGCCCGTGCGAACTTAGCTTGCAAAAAGGCCCTCGATCTTCTCCGTCATCCGGGCTGCTAGCTCCTCAGCATGTAGGAGTGTCGCAAAGCAGATGGACTCCTAGGGTTTAGGGTTTAGCGTTTAGGGTTTAGGGCTTAGGGTGGGGGGGTATATTGGGATTTTAAAGGGCTTAAAGGGGCTCGTCTTGGTGGGTTAAACAGGGTGTATTTTGTGTTATGCTCTACAGGGTTAGGTAGACAAGACATTGTTGCTTTCCTTTGTAGGTCTTTTTTTGTCGGATGATATACCTGGAGGTTCAGGCTAATGGTAACTACCTTATGAGGCTACTCTCAGGATTCATAATGTGGGTTGCTGTTAAGGAACTTAAATCAAGTTACTATAGCAAGGAAAACATTGTACGCCCATATGATCTTATGGTAACTTAAATCTGGTTCCTTAACAGCAGCCCAGCTCTCTAATACGTAACAAGGTGAATACATGTATGATAATATCATGTTATATGGGTTCCTGGTTGCATCAAACATTTCGATTCTGCCCGTCCCAACTGCCTACAACACACCTGGTTTAAGATTTGGGGTTTAGGGTTCAGGGTTTGGGGTCTAGGGTTTCCTCATACCAAGTGCTTGCTTGGGCCACCCTCCGATATCCTCATCCTACAAAACAGCTGCGTATGATAGCTTCCATGAAAGGGGGCCGAAATAAAAGAATCCCAGCCCCAGAAGGGCCCCTAATTCTGGGAAACCCCCATACAAACGCTCAGTAAATGGTGAGCCCGTACACTTCCGAACGCCGACCCAGTTGGTGAATCTTTTCTCGTCGGAGGAGGATGCACACCTAGGCGTGCCTAGGGAAACCCTGGGTGAGTGGGATTTAGGGTTAGGGTTTAGGCGTGTCTTGAACATGATTAAATGTCTTGCGTATGAGCACCGAAAGTTGATTTTCGTCAGGGTTCCAGGGCAGAAGCAGACCTGTAACCCTATAGTCCCCCTTAAGTAGATAGACTATGGCTTTGGGTATATTATAATTAAGATCCCCATAGACCCCATTTTTTATCTACTTAAGGGGGATTATAAACTCTGAGAGGGGTCTGTCATCAGGTCTGGGGGTTGAAGTTTAGGTTCGAGGCCTCGACCCCTTCATGGTCGTTGGCTAGGAGGAGATTCCAACGTTCATGGAATGACAGTTATGCGTTATTGCCACTATTCGTAAGCTACGGAAGAAAGGTGGATGGAGGAATTTTGCACCACCTTACGTAGCCCCAGGAATGGTTATTATTTTTGTGGATAGTGGGTGGTGCAAGATGTCCTCCATCGACAGAAGTGGATGGATTTTGACAATGATTATATTGGGATTGTTTAGGGGTTGTATAGGAATTATATCGCGGTACATAGGGATGTATAAGGTTTTGTTCAACTGCCCATATGAATGGCATTATTCGTGTACCTGTAGTGGTTTTTGCTGGTTTCTCTGCAATATCTGGGTCTGCAACTGTCAGTGAAGACATAGCACAGAGTGCCTGCATGTGTATATACACATGTGTATGCATATTTTGGGTGCATTCACATCCGCATATTGTGTATGCAGTTTTCTTCGGCTCAAAATGTTTAGGGCAAGGCAGTTCGCATCAGAAATGGCTTGCGGCAAATGCTTCATGCCACTTTTACAACCGCTTGCTAACAAAGCGCCTTGAAATCCTAAATCTTACATGCTTTTCTCCATGGCCGAACACTCTGACCCATCCCCCAAAATAGCCCGTCACAACAATGATAGAGTCAGTCATGCCCATGGGTAGACGCCTGAATAATATGGTGGAATGAAAGCATGGAAATTACTCTTTGGGGCTCAGGGATAAGGAGTATAGGGCTCGGGGTTCAGGGATTAGGGGTACTATCACCAAGAGTGGAGAATCCAACGGAAAAGACAATGGAACATAACACGGAAACCGGGTTTAGGATACATTTGCAGGGGCTTGTAGCATGAGAACAAACAGTATGATCCTCTTGTTCTTGTATAGCAAGGGTATAGAGAACCTCAAAATGATCTCAAAATCACATTGAGAGGTATTTCGGCTGCTTACAATTCATGCGAAGCGGAGCAAAAGCCTACACCCTAAACTCGCAACCCTTCACCCCTCACCCTACAGTCCCCCTTAAGTAGATAGAATAGGGGGTACATGGAGATCTGATGAATTGTAATACACCCAAAGCCATATTCTATCTACGTAAGAGGGACTATAGACCTTCAACACTAAACCGACTAAACCCTAAACCCAAAACCCTGAACCCAAAACCCTAAACCCTAAATCCTAAACCCAACACCCTAAACCCTATTCCATATTCTATCTACTTAAGGGGGACTCATCGCAGGCCTGTACGGAGCATTTGGTTACGACCTGGCGTTCCAGTTCGAACAGGCAGATGTCATTTTCAATAATGGGTTTAGGGTGTAGGGTTTTAGGATTAAGGGTTAGGGTTTAGGAAAACTTGAAATCTGGACCTTCATCATGTAGATCTTGGAGACGGCCCCCGCGCAGCAACAGTTGAATAAGATGTATATTTTGAATATTTAGATATAGCTACACCTTTTATAGATTGTTACTGGGTGGGGGCAGTACCAAGGTGAATCCTCTGAGCAGTCCAGGTAGGACACAACCGGTTTTTAGGGTTTTGAGGTTTAGGGTTTGGGGTTTAGTAAGAGTGTAGGGTTTAGGGTAAGAACCCTGGGTTCCTCTGCAAAATCCCCTTTGAAGGAGTCCTTCGTAGAGGGTCTGCCCTCCTGGGAGTTTTTTATCTTTGGAAGATTCTACCCTACTTGAAGCCCTGAAGCCGTACGTAAACCCCTTCACCTGGAGAGCTTCAAAAACCTTAGCCCCAACCGGGTACATCGTTGATGCAGAACCGCTGAGGAAATCCTGTCTGCTTTTTGAGGTCCCGAAGTCTGTGTTGATGTGCAGATGAAAGAAACACTCCCTAAACCTTAAGCCCGAGACCCTAAACCCTGAACCCTCAACCCTAAACCCGAAACCCGCGTCTTCAGGGCTTACCTCAGCAACCCTGGTCTAGACATCGGCACCTAAGCGCCAAATTCTGGAACCATAAGCTTCAAAACATTACCTTTGAATACCCAGAAACCCTTAATTTGATTTCTGAAGTCCCAGCTCTACCTTAAACCCTCAGCGTTAAACCCCAAACTGTACCTTAAGCTCGAAACCCTATCCGTAACTGAGGGATCCACCTCGCCTTGCTGCGTTCCAGTTGACAAGGCCAGAAGGTGAACGAGTCCTAGCAAATCAACCTAGGTGAGGAAAGCCCAAGGAATAACCAGGTAATTTCCCATAGTCCCTCCCTAAACCCGATACCCTTTCAAATACAGTTTTGGATGATGCCCTACATCCCTGGATCACCCCATTTTCAGTTGATGTTCATTGCTCTTTTCCATTTGCCCATTTTTCTATGCTTACCCCAAACCCTAAGCACACAAAACCTGAAACCTTCAAGCCCCAAACCCTAAACCCCAATACACCCAAACCCTAAACCCTAAACGCCAAACCCTTACAAAAAAAGAAAAAGCCCAAACCCTAAACCCTAAACCCTAATACACCCAAACCCTAAAATCCTAAATCCCTAACATCCTAAAACCCTAAACCCTAAACCACTCTACACCCCTAAATCCCAAAACCAAAAACCTCAAACCCTTTTCAGAAGCCAAGAGGTGAAGCTCCATCAGAAACGGGACCCAAAACAGCGCGACTTGGTCATGCCAGGGGCCCTGGAACGGTTCTGTAGTATTACTACTTGGAGGGTCAGGGGGACTTAGTGGTTAATAATGGGGATAAATGGGGTTACTATATGGGTTATAGGGGTTACTAATCTACTTACTAAGTCTCCCTGACCCTCCAAGTAATGTTGGGGTCTTAGGATGACTGAGGGGTTAGGGTTTAGGGATTTAGGGTTTAGGGACCAGATGCAAAAGGGTTTAGGGATTTAGGGTTTAGGGTTTAGGATTTAGGGTCTAGGGTTAAAAGGGATTTGTATTACCATTACTATTGCCAGTATAAATCTAATTCATGCAAGTACCGTTTTTCCTATGACTATTAGTCCTTGTATTCTTATTATTATTAGTATTGTTGCGCTTACGTAGTCCCCTTTTCATGCACGATCAAAATGTTGGATATGTGAGTTTCCCAGTAGGGGTCCTCAAAAAGGATCCTCATATAGTGGGATCTATATTGAAGACCCTGTTAATGGAAACTACCATCTATCCCCTATATATGAGGTCGCTTATAAGCGATGACTATTGAACTTGGAGAAGGTTTTTGGATACTGCTTACCTCTAGTTAGCTACCCAACCCACAATAATGGGTTTAGGGTTTAGGTGCTTGCCGCTTTCTTTTCCATCCTACACTCACTTCTCATAAGTAGCATGGTTCTTGGTTCACACGCCTGGCTGGTGTAGTGGGCACTCCGGATGCTTCCTCTGCGACTCCATATAAAACCTAAGCAGACAGGAATTTTGGAATCCAGGGAGCACATTGGATTTGGTTTCCCAAGTTCTAGACCATTGAAGGATGACTGTAAACGGTAAACATGCGGGAGTCTAAGCCGAACTTGCTGTCGAGCTTTGCCGTCATTGCCTCCCGAGCGGTTTCTACGTGATGGGGTTCGGTGTCGTCACCACTCAGGCTCATCAGAGCCATAATTTAAACTCCTTAAGGGTTTATATGGGGGATTATATAGGGGAGTACTATAGGGGTTGTTAAGGGGGATACTGGGAGTTTAGACTATAGCTCATCTAATGAAGTCCCAGCACAACAGCCCTAAAAGCTGCGAGGTATATCCCAGATGACTTGCTGGTGATCAACCACCAGTCGGGGCAGTGCTTGCCTTAGAAAGAGGCTCTTGGGTATTGCCCCCACCCAGCAACAATTTTATAGTAAGTGTATTGTCGCAATATAGCTCTTAGCACAAACATTATTACAGACTGTTACTGGCTGGGTGCAGTACCCTCGGAAGCTATCAGGCCTTTGGACGGGGTTGCTTTCAAGGAACTTAAGGGTTGCAACCATAATATGGGTACATAGTAAATGATAGGGTTTCCTTCTTATAGTAACTTGACCCTAAACCCTAGACCCTAAACCCTAAACCCTGAACCCTAAACCCTTAAACCTAAACCCTACACCAAGAGTGTCAAGTTCCTTAACAGCAACCCAGTGGAATTGCATCCCTTGGCAACGCCTCCTCACATCTCTCCAGTGTTCTCCTCGGCACTTAGCTAGGACCTTGGACCCTTAATCTTTTAGGGTTTAGGGGTTAGGGTTATATTCCTACTACAGGTACTTAAAAGAATAACTTTTAGAAGGGACCCTAACTCCTAAACCCATGTGCCGTGGTGTGTTCTGCTTACCTGAATGGGAAATCCGGACCGCCTTGCCAGGTCGTGGAGAGTCCGTCCGTGCCCGAGAGATGAGACCCTAAACCCCTAATCCCCTAAATTTTCTAAACCCTAAACCCTGGGTATAGGGTTTAGGGTTTAGGGCTTAGGGTTTAGGGTTTAGGGTGTAGGGTACCCTAAACCCTGGGTTTAGGGTTTTTAGGGTTTAGGGCCTGAACCCCTAAACCCCTAAACCCCTAAAGCCCTAAGCTGGATCCCAGAAGTCGGCGAGCCTTTGCCTGCTAGTTCTGTGAACGCCTCCGGGTCTTGTTCTCAAAAAGGGGGGTAGGGTCTATGGAGTAGGTGATTCAGGGTTTAGGGAGTAGGTGATTTAGGGCCTAGGGTTTAGGGAGTAGGTGATTTAGGGTTCAGGGCCGGAAATTTGGCATCCCTTTAGGGATCTACAGGGGACATGTAGGGATCATGGGGAGTTTCCCTTCCAAATTATGTGGGGACAATTTTTGGATAGCTTCCCATTTAAAGATGCTTCCAAGGACTCCCGATGCGTGTGTTTGCATGTGCTCTAGGCGGTCCGAAAGGATTTTAAGTCTGCCCTCAACCCTAAACCCTGAACCCCCAAAACCCTAAACCCTAAACCCTCCATCCATGACATGTGGCAAAGGGGCCAAGCTTCTACACCCAGCATATGGGCAAGGGAAGGTTTCTGTCTTAGGGGTTTAGAGATTTGGGTTTAGGGCTCGATGCGGAGGAAATTTAGGTCAGGCTTTCCTTGTTCCTCATGGAGATAGTTATAATATGTATATATATATATATTTCTGTGTAGCTAGATATACTCAGTGAGTTGATGTGTTCCATACACTAAAGCACTAAAAGCTGGCTTTCATTTTGGGCCAGCTTAGGGATTAGGGTTTAGGGTTGGGCTTGGTATTGTAATTAAGGGTCCTTTTGAACACGCCTATACCCGCTTACCATATAACACCAGCTTGCATTTTAATTTCAATTTTCTTCTTCATCTGATTCGCCATTCTTGGGGGTAATACCCCCAACCGTCAACCCCTAAACCCTAAACCCCTAAACCCTAAACCCCTCAACCCTACACCCGTGACCCCTAAATCCCTCAAACCCTAAACCCCTAAACCTTAAAAAAACACCCTAAACCCTAAACCCTAAACCCTAAACCCAAAACAGTCGCTATGCCCGTCAGCTCCTGGCTCGAAGACTTAGATGTGCAGGAGTACCTTGTTGTCAAAAGAGCGGTCCATTCTCTGAGTAAGGATATATGGCTTAGCGTTTAGGGTTTAGGGTTTAGGGGGATCTATGGTTTAAAGGGTCCTGAGGATTTTAGGGTTTCGGTATAGTCTAACCGTGCCATGCTAAGCGGCCACTGCAAAGGTTTAGAAGTTGGACCTGCGCAGGAATCAGAATAGGCGAGTTTCACAGGGTCGTGGGTCCCTTCTTAGGGTTCCCGGAACCCTAAACCCTAAACCCCAAACCTACAACCTTCTGGGGGTATATCGGCGGCAAGCACAAAGCCTTAACGGTAAGGGTTTGGGCTGTTGGACCGCTTGAAGGCTGAGGCCGTGGGGTCCGAGGCCGTGGTCCCCTGAACCCCAAACCCTGAACCTCAAACCCCTAAAGCACCAAACCCTTAAACCCTAAACCCTTAACCATTAAATCCTTAAACCCCTAAACCCTTAAACCCTAAACGCCTAAACCCCTAAACCCGTGTTTGCATGCCTCAGCCTCTTCTCGGAGAAGCTCTAAACCCTAGGCCCTAAGCCCTACAGAACTCCTACAATCCTAAGTCTCCCTAAGCAACCATTCAGGTACCATGCTCAGGAAGACCTACCTTGATTGCAGGAAATCTTGGTTTAGGGTTTAGGGTTTAAGGACCTTTTGGGGCGCATTGTGTATTCTGTGGTGCCGCTCGCAGTCATATCTGCTGTATAGACTTTTTTTTATGGGAACTTAAGTTAAGATCCCTTAGCCCCAAGCCCTAAAACCTAAGCCTTGGGTACTGCCCCCCCTCAGTAACAGTTGGATAGTAAGTATAATATGATTATATATAGCCCTTAATAGGACCCCTAATATAGACTGTTACTGGGGGGGCAGTACCCAACCTAAGCCTTAATCCAAAACCTAAAGATCCTTAGCAGCAAGCCAGTCTTTCAGTGGATTTGCCTCCTTTCAAGCTCTTGCTTCATGTCCCCTGAGGACTGGTAGCCTCCTCCCCTTGGAAGTAACAATTGAGGTAGGTAGAAACGGTAGTTTCCCAAAGACAGGGAACGCCAATATTCACCCCCATGATATTATAATCCTGTTTATGGGGACCCCCCCCATTTGGGAAACCCGAAACCCTAAACCTTGCAATGCCTATATATCCTCATGTATCCCGTATATTTCCTTGAAAGGTTTGCATAATTTTGGGGCACCTCCGAATGCTGTGGAAAATGGTAGATATGGAGAGGCCAGCCCGGAACCCGTCACCGAAAACCACCGAGCCCTTCCACCTCCTAAAAAATACCTCCAAGGGCGCGACCCCTGTAGCATTCCCCCTAAATCCTGCACCCTGAACCCTATAAACCCAGCACCCTAAACCTGATCCCTGAACCCTGTACCCTGGACCCTAAACTCTGCACCCTGCACCCTGCACCCTGAACCCGACACCCTTGAACTGCGGAGTGCGGTGCCTCGGACTTTGCCTGAGCCCCTTTCGACTCCCCCTACCCCTTGATGGTTGCTTCCTGATCTGTTTCTGAGCCTTGCATAGTCCCCATATAGTCCCTACACATACACCTTTTTTTTTTTGGTGAAATCTTCATATGCCTTTATTGCCAACTAACCCTAAACCCTCTAAGCCTCGGAGCTTGCGCCCTGGACTCCATCAGCCGCTGCTTCCGTTTTTAAAGTCGAAGGCCGTGCGGGGTGTCAGCTAGGCAGCAGGGCGTTTTTAGGGGTTAGGGCTTACAGTGCCCCTGAAGTAGATAGAATAGGAATAGGGCTCTGGGTATGTTAGAATAAGATCCCCAAACACCTGCGCATGATGTATAGTGTATGTGC
>CAJNIZ010047433.1:14842-36226 GCA_905231905.1 Symbiodinium pilosum | reverse complement strand
GCATGCGTGCAGTTGAGGCGCCTGTTAATTTTGCCGGTGGCATTGGTGAGGACCATAATGTCACATATCATGACATATTAACACATGTATATGTATACCTATATATATATATGTATAGATAGATATGTATAGATATATATCTGTATTTAAATTTACATTTATACGGTGACGTTTCCTAAATAAGTGGAGGACGGGCCAACCTGTAACGCATCTGAGGTAGTGCAAAAGACCTGTTTAAATCCGGATGTTTTCTTGTTGCGTGCTAAGGCCTCCAGCCAAACCCTCTTCCATCCACCCCCGCTGCGTCTCCACCTTTTTTCCGCGCCTCCCCTCCCGGCCTTTCAGGGCTCCTTCCGGGACTCCTTCCCTGGTTGGAAACTGGACGGATTGGAGGCTGGGGGTGTGGCTGGAGGTTTGCGATTTTGGCTGGAAGTTGGCTGGAAGGGGGTGGGGCCGAAGGAGTTTTGGAGATCCTCGAAGGATTTTTGGAAATTCTTGAGGGCCACCAGGTGGGGCTGAAGGATTGTTGGAAATCCTTCAGGGCCCTGGGGCTTGACTGGAGGTGTTCTTGGCAGTAATCTCCAGATGTTTAAAGCACTGGCGGCCTGACGCCGTGTGCCACGCAGGTGGTATAAAGTACCCGTTCGATTATTTGCATGTCGGGATGTGTAAGAATCGGCACCAAAAACATGTGTATATATATATATAGATGCGCATATAGCATGCAGATTGGTATGAGCATGCCTCGGATGCCAGAGGAGATTTACCTGCCGAAGCCATGACCAATTTTAGCCTCTTTGCATGTTGGGCTGTCTTTTCAGCGTCGTGGCTTGTGACGCCACCCAGACTGAGACCTCTGAGAACGATCCGTAAATCTAGTCCTGGAGAGCGATACCCGTATTCCCTTTCTGAGCTGTACTAGCGAATTTTCTGGAAGGCCTTACTTAGCGCCAATTGGTGGGTAAGGAATCCCCAGTTCGGACCCTCAGAATCGCCTCGCAATCCCCATACTCCCATCATGTCAACACCTGGTTCCTCCATATCTTTCAGGGTCCAACTTGGCTCTCCATCATGACCCTCAAACCCTACTTGCAGTGCCGCCCCCTACTTGCGCCACCGCCCCAGATTCTTTTTCAGATTCAGGCTGCCCCGAGCTCCCCATGAGCTGAGAATCCTCTTGGTGCATGACGGTGGCCTCTGGTCGGGAAGTGCGGAAAAAAAGGCTCCCCTTAGCAACCACAAAATACCAGAGTCGTCACAAATCAACTTTAGAGGGAAACTAAGATTTCTGAAGCAAACATCTTGCTAGGAGGAGTCATGTTTCGATCGCTGTGCCACTCCTGCCTCGCCGAAGCGGCGTGCAAAGCACGGAGACATGTTTGAAAAAGCTGAATCAACTTCAGATTGTGCAACAGTAAGCCGTCCCCTTGCACTGCAAGGGGAGGAAAGGTATATGTCCCGTGATCCTGTGTACAATCCTTGTGTTAGCCTAACAGAACCTCTATACGGTGCCTAGAGAATCCCTTTGCGACATAGATCCTGGTGCCATGCTCATAGAAGCTAGGCCAGATGCAGATGGGGTGTTGGGGTTGGGGTGTGGGGAATGTGGCATCAGAGCTTAAGGTTTAGGGGACCAATGTTTAGGGACAAAGTTGGAGGGGCTAAGCTGGGGTTCAAGGTTGAGGGGTTTGAGTTAATGTCAGGATTGAGAACCACCACGTACCAAACCCCACGCCCTGAGCCTGTGTGAAGTTCCTTGTCTGCGGGGCAGATCCTCAGTCATGAGCACCAACTGAAACATATTTGTGATGTCCAAAGCTGTTCTTGGGCAGCCTATGAATCTGTGTATTCGTATCCGGCAAAAGCTGTGCCGAAGGGATCTGTACAAGTGCAGCTGCTCATGTACCTAAGGCCAGTAATTGCGTCCTAGGCAGCAATTTTTGCCAAAGGACTATTCGAATGCCTGGACCACATGGTGTTCCTAGCCATTCCTACAAAAAGGAGTCGAATGCCTGGCTCATTCAGCCTGACTAGCCACATAGACCTGGCTGTGAACGGTATAATCTTTGTCTCACCTCGGACTTGTGGGAACTCTGAAATTCTGAGGTCCCTGCTCAGGGCGCGTCTGGCAAAGAGCTCCAGCAAAACTTGCAAGTCTTCCAGCGGTTATGCAGATTGCAAACTAAGCTTAGGCGACATGTGTTTCATGTTTCCTCGTCAATCTAGCCTGAAAACTTTTCAGGGTCTTGGAAACAGGGACGCTGACCATGTTTGCGGACCTTCTGATCAGGCAACTTGATGGATTGCTTGTTCTACACGTCTAAACTAAGGGTGCACAGAATCTTGGTCTCAAGAAGTTTGAGACGCAGGGCTTCAAGATAATTTGTCGCCAAGCTTGTCTCTGACGTCCCACATGCCCAAGACCTGAAAGTCGGGCGATGCCCAAAGGCGTTCGGTCTTTCTTTATCACGTTTTGCGCTGGTTCAGCAACGTTTCCCTGCCCCATCAGAGCGTTTTGCACTGGATTAAGCATGATTCCGTTGTTCTGATGAAGGCTTGCAAGTGCCAATTAAGTAGATTAGAAGTCCATGCTGCCGCTAAGCGCAAGGCTCTCACCATCTCTTACTCTGTGTGTGTGTGTGTGTGTGTGTTTGTGTGTGTGTGTGTGTGTGTGTGTATGTGTGCGTGTGTGGGGTGTCGCAGTCCAGTTCTTCTGCTTCCAGCCCGAAAGGCAAGTCTGGAATCCCCGCTTCAGATTACCCAGAGAAGTTCATGCTGCATGGTGACTTCCGCAAGCAATTGAATATCAAGGGTCGCCCTATCTGGCAAAAGTATGCAGGCCTTTGTTAGAGAATTGAATGTATGGGAGCGCATTTTTTGTGACGGACCTGTGGGCATAGCGGGTGTAATAATGCAGGGCATTATCGGGAGACTGCGGGGATTACAAGGACCATCTAGTGCGGGCACATAGCAATAGTAGGAAGCAAGCTAGCGCCGTGCCTTCGGCTGCTGGCGCCACAGAGGCAGTGATGATCCCAGCGGGATGAACAACAGCAAGAACAGCATTGTCCAACTTGGAGTTACCTGAGCAGCTTTAAAATCCAATTCTGCTCTCATCCTTCAGCGGCGCAGATTTAGACAGGGACCCAGAGAGGGCCCCGGACATGTGACAAGCCAAACTTCCATCAGGTTCAGGGTTTCGTTCTTCAGGTCCGAAACCTTCGACACGCTAATGAGAAGCAGGTAAAGCAGGCTTTACGGAAGGTTTCCTGTTGCGAATCAGCGACAGAAGCGTCTCAGGTTTACTTGGTGGATGCAGTATGCCGCTGTGTGCATTTTTCATGGGTCCCAACATTGAATCCCTGCCATTTGTATATTGTTTTCATCGATTCCCTGAATTGCTGCAGGCAATGAATGGAACTTCAAAGCTGGAAGATGGGCAAAGGCCAGGGTCAAAAGTGCAGGGCTTGTGTGGGTTAGCATTGAAGATGCTTGGGGTTTGGGGCTTGGCTTAGGTGCTTGGGGCATGCGGTCTAGGGTTAATCAATTTTACGCCTGGGGCTTAGGGGACAGAGCTTTGAAGGTTTCAGATGTGTAGTTCCCAACATGCCATGTTTTCTGCTTTGTTGGGCTTTCATTTCTGTTCTGCATATTTTTTCACCGGCTGGAGTGGCAGAGAAAATCAGCTGTGCACATTTGCCTGGAGCCTATACCTACCCACGGGCACCCAAAGCTTAAACCTGAGACAGATGAAATGCGACTTAACCTAAACGGCAAACTTCAGTGATGGCCGTCAGCAGAGTGTGGAGGTGTTCGCAAATGAGGGGCCGCGAAGAGGTCACTTGTGCAGAACCCTCCGGAGAAAGCTCCCTACAGTTGCACTTGTAGATGTCACTTGTTTTGCGTAAAACCCTTATTAACCTGCAACAAAAAACAAAAGCAAATGATACTTGGCCGTGCGGTGTGCCAGGACATCGGGCCAGCGCGAGCCGGGGTCGGTTCGCTGTGCGAATAACGATGGTGGCTTGGTGCCGTATTGTTAAGGGTCCTTAGGTATCCTTAAATGTGGTATATGTGGAGGTACAAGTTAAGAAGTCAAAGGGGACATGCAGGATATGGGCCTGGACCTCACTGCTTGACGGCTTGAGCAGTCTTTCAGTCCCTGAAGCGCAACCAAGAGCATTGTTTGTGGAGGTGAGCATTTCTTATCACCGCAGCCCGAACAGGCCATACGACCACCGGGATCGCCAAATCGGAGGCGGAACCCTCAGTCCGATTGCTGGGTCTGTTCACTGATCTCATTTGGTCTGGTTCAGGTGTTGTCTGAAACAAAATCAGCCGGCGTCTATTTTTGGAACAAGAATCATTTTCCGCATGTCCTCCTTTATTTGCGTGAAGCAGACACGAAGATTTCAACAATCCTTGAGCTGCCGTGCTGGAACATCCTTGAGGTTGCAGCAGCTATCAAGAATTGGACGCCTCATGATTCATGTTTCCACTAAATCCCATCCAGGCATTCCACTCGGGAAGGGCTTCAGGTCCCCGTTCAAGTTCTGAGAGTGCAGCATCTCTGTTGCGTTTGCGGCTGTCTAGGCCAGCGCTAGGCCCTAGCCACAGTCCAGGACTGGCATCAATGCAGACCACTCAATGCTTGGCCACTTCTTTGCAGAGAAGGTTTCGCACAAGGCCGAGGTGGCATGGGAGAAACTGCAGGTCGCTGCGCAGAAGGGGACCAAGTACCCCGCAATGTCCGCACATTGTACATCTTGCAAAAAGACTGCGGATTGAAGGGGCTCGTGCAGGAGCACTGTTCTCGCTTGCTGGGCGTTCGAAAGGTCCACCTCCAGGACGCGGCTATTTCAGTTGGGAACCGAGCTGCTCAGGGCTGAAGCTGCTCCTGCGGCCCAAGATTGTGCTTCCTTCAAAAAAGCTTTTGACATGGCTCCATACTTGCTGCTGGCGTGGGCCCCACGTGAGAACCTGCTGGCTTTTGCAGTGAGTCGGCTGGGATGCCGCCTGGAAGCGTACCACACTCAATTCAATCGAACACCTGCAGCTTCACGAGCACAAAGCCTCGAACTGGTGGCGCTGCAGACTTCGCAAAAAGATCAACCGCGTCAAGTCATTCGGCGCAGACAAGACCCACGGGCCCAGGAGCATCGGAACCTTAAACACGCAACCTGAGGTCCCTAGAACCCCAGCCCTGATCCAGGCTCACGTCCAGCAGACAGACACAGCACGAAGACGCACTGCGTTGTTGTTTCAATCCTGAGGCCTGAAGCCTGCATCAGGTGAAGCCACCTGAAAAATGGAGAACGAACATGGGCGAAGCAGCTATCCTCTTGTCGGGGTCTTCCGTGGTAGAAAGCACAGAAGCGAATGTTTGCATTCACAGTTAGGGAGTGGTTTCAGAGTGCTCTGGAAAACGCGTTAAGATCTAGGCAGGGAAGGGGAATGCACAGATGCGATAGAGGTCCTTTTTGACGTTTGAATGAGGCATACAATCCGGGGACATCTCAGAAGAAGGGTCGGCAGAAGGAGCAGGTGGAGGTGGCAAGGGGTGGAGAAACGGAGGGGCGAGGAAAAAGCGCTTGCCTACAGCGAGTTGTAGTGGCAGCGGCGAATACATGGGTGAAGACAGGAGCTGTTTGAGGTTTAGGGGTTCCTGTAAACGGATGCATACGGCTGATGCGGGGCAAGAAGAAGAAGCGGAAGGTGGGGGGTGGGGTGGGCTCTTTTTGCTGTGATGGACATCCAAGAACGGCTGACCTCCCGGGCTCAGATTTTGAGCCTCTGACTGGGACCCAAATGAAGCAAAAGGGGTAGTGTGTGCTGGCTTGGGGGGGTGCACGTGTGAGTGGCAACAACCGGGTACTGTAGGAGCATCTGCCTTCAGCAGGGCCGAGCCGAACATGCTTCCCTGCTGCCAGAATCGTTGGAATTCTTGCCGGAGTTTCAAGCATAAGTGGTCTTTTGTTTTGCGTCCAGGAAGGACGCCTCGTGCACGTCACTGCCCAAAAGCAGCCCCGACCCCAGCAAGTGCTGCGAGCTACAACGCAGACTTGGTTAGCTACGCGGTTTAGGGTCCAGAGCCTTGCCAGTTAGGCGGGGTGTAGGACATGACAGAGCTAACGCAGAAGCCAAATAATTGCCAGATTTTATCCCATCATGATCCGTATACTTGTGGTAGATACAAAACGCCCTGTTCCAATTATTCATGCCCCTGCATTAGACCTGTTCAGACTTCAGGCACGGTGCGCTTCCACGTGAAAAGGAGATAAGCACTGTGATCTAGGGTAGTAGGGAAGCAGAGGCAGATCTCTTTAGTAGTTCAAAGATACGAATGTCAAAAATCATACTTATGTTCGATTTGCTCCATGGAACACACAGTCCGAGCATATGAGCACACGTGTCGAAGCAAGCAGATTCTTCCAATCTGTGCCGGGCAATTTTTCAAACATCTCGACACTACTTGTGCTGCTGTCTCCATAATGAGGCAGAGTTGGGTTTCTAAAGGCGATGGGTCTGTTTCTGAGGGTCCTCGTCATGCATCATGTCAGAACTTCCATCGTGCTCTCATCCTCACCCGCGCACGTGTGCAGGTGTTACATGAGTAGCAATACCATGGGCCTCACTGCCGCTCTTTTACGTCTTCCAACGGTGGGAAGAGCTGAGTTGCAGCCGTAAATGAGCACGGTGATCCCGTGGAGCGCTACTTCAAACTCATGGCTGCCTTGGACATGTCGAGATAGATAGTTGAGACCAGGCCTGTGCAACCAGGTCTGAGGTTCAAAGTTGACAGTTTAAGGTTGAGGGCTCAAGGGTCTGCAACCCAGTTCTGTGGGGTACCTATTACAAGGATCATGACAATCATCTAGTATGTGCATGAGGGGTTTCCGATTGTATAGAAACCCCATATCCCAGTGCAAAAGGCCTCCGCAGCTCGCCGTCATATTTAGATCAGATCAAAATGAGGGTCCCCTTCTAATGAGTATGATAGGATGTTCACCCGAATCACAACACTGAAGTGTTCCCAACATCCTGAACCCTGGATTTTCCCTGCAATCCCTATCTAAGTTGATGCCTAAGTTATCTCGGAATCGGAGCCACAATGGAGAATTCCTGAGTGCCAAACTCCAGAGACCCCCGCATGCATCCTACTCCCTATCTCACTTAATCATTACAAGGAACCCTCAACACTCAACCCTGAACCCTGGACCTTCAACCTGAAGCTGGAAGGCAGGAGTGCCATGCTGGAGCAGCAGAAGCGGTCATAGGGCCTCTTGGTTAATGCTGTCCAGTGGTTTTGGTCGTAGGGATTCGATTTTAGGGTACAGGGCTGGGGGTATGGGGTTCTGGGGTTTTTGGAGCGAAGCGGCTATGTGCAAAGTCTTCTCAGGGCGTCCTTCACAATCCATGCGGTACTGGTGGCAATGTTAGCGGCAAGAGCGAGCTTTGCAAGACTTTCGATTTCAAGTAATAGTCGTCATCAGAAGAATCGCAGTAACATCTGAATGAACGTTGGAGCGATGCCAGCATCAACGTACTTGCGACTCCAGCAAGATTTATCTGGATGATTGCCCTTGCTTGCGAACACAATCGCTGATTACAGTGCATGCATGATGGAGAACAAGGGTCGTCTCGGCTTCGGGGTCTCTTTGCAGGCCAGGGTCGCAGCCCTTCAGTAATTGAAGCTCTGAGTCCTCGTCGTTCCCAATTGTTCCTCTGCTCCCGCTGGCATCACCGGCGTCACCGCAACCACCGCCACTGCTGCAGTGATACTTTCAACTTTCAAGACTGCTCTTAGCTAGCCTCGAGCATTGGAGATAGGAGTTGAAGGCGTCCGCAGTCAGGGCGCAGATGCGTGGCATAGACAGAAGTCTGCCATCATGGCTTTAAGCTGGCATCCAACATGGAGGTCAGAGGGCTCCCGACAGCCTACCAGTTAGGGTGTATCAAAGTTGCAGGTATATTCGCCAACCTCCTGCCCTAAAAAAAGTTCAATGCCGCTTATGGTGAGGATCCCAATAGCCGGCCCATGACTTATAGAAATGGCAAAATTGTGGCAGCCTACCTGAGGTTCATGGGCACCTGCTTGCAAGTAGGCTGACAAGCATGTATCCTAAATCATGTTCTACATGGTTGCGCTTTTAGTTTCCCGGCCAAGAACCACCAGTCACAGCTTTTTCTAGTACTCCCCAAAACAGTCCCATCATATACATTTATCTCCCTCTCTCTCCCTCCCTTCCTCCCTCCCTGTCATCCTGATCTTGAGAAACCTTGTTCAACGACCGTATTCTGAGGGCGAAGCGGCTGCGTACGGCGCCGACCTGAGGGGAGCCACTCGGGAAGTTCTCGAAGTTTCGGGTCTACCTTGGAAAATGTCACTCTGAGGGGGGTATGCAGCAATTCGGCGGACCCTAATCATTTCAGAAGCGCAGAAAAATATCTGAGACAGTCCTTATGCGTGATACACATTATCTGAGCAACGCCCTTCTCCGCCCACACTTCCCCCCAATGAACGATCCTGCGATGTATTGGTGTTTTTTCAACTCGTGCGAAGTGAGTCATGTATGGCGTTCTGTGAGTTGGTCGCTGTACGACCGCTGTTTTTGGTCTGGCAAGGACAAACTCAGTCAGGGGTCTATTTCTGCCTATGCCTGAGCCTAGGCCCGTGCCTGTTACAGCCAATGCTCCAAGCACTGAAGGATCCAAATTGTTTTCCTGAATGCGCTGCAAAGGTTGGATTTTTTCCAAATTCATGGGCTTAAGTGGCTCAAGAAGATATGCCAGCTTCACAATGAGGAAATACTCCCATGCCCCCAAGACCTCGCTCGAGGTGTTCGGGTTTTTGTGACGCAGGGCAGGGCATTCGGGGATGCATGAGAATTCTGTCCTGGGGGCTTCTCTGTCAGGCAGCGGCGCAGCCTCATCCACCTGAGACTTCAAACGTTGTTGGATGTTCCCCTCACAGTACTAGCACTTCAGTGATCATGATTACGCGTGCACTTCACCTGTCTGGAGGTTGCAGGTGCAGCAAATGCATGCCTATTGCTTGAAAATCAAGATTTCTCAGACTAATCCCGTTTTACCGTTCGGAGACAGCTTCAGTTAATTGCCTATCATGAGGGTCCATCAGGGCCCCCTGTTGAAGAAACCTTCTAGATGAGGAAGGTTGAGGCACACAGATGATACTTGGACATTTCCAAAACTGGCGGTCACCTTGTGTAGCCACAATATCTCGTAGTCCCTAGTAGAGGGCACAAAGAACGGGACCCCTAATTCTTTGAGTCCCCAATTCGGCCCGCCTCGCTCGGTTTCGAGCACGGGCGGCCGCAACTTTCCCCCCCAAACAACCGGCGGCTAGCAGAGGGGGAAACATTGTTTTTTTTTGGCATTCCCCATGTAACTTTAAGAGCTTCCGGCTCAAGCCACCGACCCCGTGGGCAAGTCAGTCTTTCTCCGGTAAGACGATAGGGAAGTTCGTAGCAGAAGTCAACAGCGACACCGCGGTCAAATTCACGGATTGTGTTATGTTCAAAAAACTGTCGTGTCGCCTTCCGCTTTTGGGGCTCTGCAGGACCCTGGGCGCGTGGGCATTTGATGTGTGTGATGTTGCTGTTAATGTGCTGTAACACTGCAAGCAAGCCTCCTCAGGGGGCCCAGGCCGCTCACCTGCTTTCTTGAGAAATCTCTTGCGGGGCCCTGACCATCCAACATGTCCCCAAATGTCGGCAGATCCTTATGACAATGACAATCCCCTATCCCCTTCCTTCATACCCCACTAACATCCCCTGAGAAAATGCGAGCGCGCGCCTGTCACCAGGCGCCTTCTCGCAATGAGTGCCGCTTCAAAAAGCACCGGGAGGCACTGTCGAGCATATCCTGGAACGTGAGCCCCACAATCTGTGGAAATATACAGCTGGTGAGAAATTCTGATGTATGACTCCGTAGAACATCGCGTAATACCGTAGAAGGCTCTACTGTTGCTAGCACGGAGAGATCGGATCCTTCAGTAAACTGATTAGGTTCATGGTCAGTTACAGGCTGGCATGGAGAGCTTTGGGTTTAGAGATTTGGGTCTTTTGGGCATGGGGCATGGGGGTTCGCAATGATTAATTTGGGGTCTGAAGGATCTTCAATATGATCTTCAGTAGGGTCTACACATTTGCCGGAGTGGGGGGGCCGTTACCATTCAGGGCTGCCTGAGGTCTAGGTCTGGGTACTAGGCTGTGGAATCAGCAAAGAAGAAGTTGTGGTAGGGGTCGTTGGGAATCTAGTATCCAACTACCGGGTTCCATCCATGTGAATAGCAGGGTAGCGGTTCCTCCATGAACAGTGAGTTGGGCAACCTGCCTAGGACAGGTGCCTTTGCTGTAATGACTTCATAGCTCCTACCATGGTTTCCTCAGGACCCTAGCTAAAGCCTAAAGCCTGAGCAGGATTCCTAAGTGCGTGAGAACTTGCTTGTAGCAAGAAAAAGGCAAAGAGGCCCCCGTGCGATCCAACCGCAAGCTGAGCCCCCAAACCCCAAACGTCCGTCAGGGGAAAGCCCGCGATGTGAACGTCACCGAGAATCTGGGAACAGAGTCTACTAGACTCTCAAGCAAGTCAAGTGACGTTATCTAACTACAAACCATTCCCAGGTTTCCAGCTCTTTAATTCTGCGCGTAATCCTTTGCAACTGATTAGACATTCTACTGGTTCCTGGAACTCCGTCGATGATATACATGGTTGTCTTGCGGACAAAATCAGCTCCGACACTTCACCAGGTACTGGAAGACCTCTAATTCCACACGGAATCTATACCTGATGAGAAATTCAATCCTCGATCGATCCGTAGTCCATCATGAAGGAATTCCACCAATAACTGGATCTTCCGTTGCACAAAATGATTAGGACTTCAACAAATCTTGGAAAGTTCAATGGAAAACTAACAAATTCCGTCAACAGACCCCACCACTTCCTCGCAGGACGTTAATGTTGCAATTCAACGCTAGATAGATTAACGTAGGATTTGACCCAAATCCTGGAATATCCTTAATTCTGTGTAAGCCCTTTTTCGCCTTATTCAACAGTAAAAGCAAACTTCGCACAGTCCCAAAAGGCCCTTTCTTCTACATAGCGCTTAGTCAAGTTCGGTTGGATTTGTACAGCGTTTTGCAACAGTCTGGTATATACATATAAACACACACATGTATAACACATGTGAAATTGAAGGCAGTTACTCATGTATGCAATCTTAGTACAGACTACTGAGCACACATAAAGGATTTCTCTCGATGTTGAACTTTGCTTGATCTACAGCATTTGTGTACAAGCACTGGTTGCGGAACCCTGTATATTGGTGGAAAGCCTGAATTTGCCAGATTACAAAACCACCGCGTAAAACAGAAACACCGTAATTCAAAAGAACCCAACATCCAAAGACCCACAGAAACAACATCCAAAATTCCGAAATTGGATTTCTTTGGAACATGAAAAAACAACAAGCGTAAGAGATAAAAAGCACCTTCAGCATGGGCTTTTGCATAAACAGTAGCTTTGAACGTGTTGGAATTCTGGATTTGGGATGAAATCTGCGAAGCTAGTGTCTTAGGCGTTTTGAAGGATCACTTTTAACAAAACAACCTCGAAAGACGCGTGTCTGCTTTGAACTTGAGCCCTGAGTCATGTGAAGAAAACACAAACTGCCGAACCTTGCAGTTGAGAAGCCCAAAAATGAGGTTGGGCAGGTGTCACGGGGGACCATATTTGCATATGCATAGCTGCATAGCTAGAACAGAACTTCCTTGCAAAAGAACATGATACGATCGCAGGACGGTAACATGCAGCACCCTCCCGCGCCTATGCAGTGGCGTCTAGAGAACTTCGAGTTGGAAATGTTGACGGCTTTGGCAGCCATTAGGCCCATGATGTCTGAAGCCCATGCGGAGTTCCTACCTACTGTTGCCTGTGCACTCTTCGAAGAGGAAGCATCGGCAACGCGCGTTTCTCGGAAATCTATTCCATACAGGTAACAGCAATCCTTCCAGACGTGAAGTACTCAGGGTATTGCTTGTTTGGGACCTGTCGACTCAGAGTTCACAAGACGCGTTGCATTCTGATGCTTCAATTGGCAGCCAAGCGCAGCCGATGATTCATTGCAACTGCTGTAGCGCACCGCTCTGGGACGAGTGTGGACAGCTCTGGGCTCTTGAAACAAATGCCGCATCCCAAACGTAAAAGCAGCAGCTTGGACCTGCTGCAAGAAAGGAGCGTAAAAGTGTAAATTGCGTATACTTTAACTTCCAAAGCTTAAGCCCCATCCTCCAAACTTAAGCCTCATGTCACTTAGCCTCTGGCCTGTGACCCCCAATCATGGCTTGCCCTGAGTGCCGACTGGTTGAGTCATCATGACCAGCCTGCAACTGTGGTTCTTTTTTGAACTATATATACATATAATACATAGCCTGAACTGTATTATCCTGATATTCAGAGAAGGCTAGTACATTTGAAGCCGCCAGATATCTCCATTACTGATCTACTTGTTGAGTCGCGCTGACTTTCCGAATATCTGCATCGTCGAAGCTCACATTGCCCTGGTAGTAGAGCAGAATAAGCTTGATAAGACCAAGTCCAAGCCCTCAACCACAGCATCCAACATTCCAAAACCCTTCCTAAACTCAGTGGTGGTTGAAAGTACATGGAACCCTGGATCCCTAGAGTCGTCCCTATTTCGTCTCTTTTAACAGTCCCTATATCCCACAGCAAGTGGCATGATTGCTGTTGGCCAAGAGCTGGATTGCACTCCTGGGGATCATTTTGGCTGTTCTGGGCCTCGGAGGGCGGCCAAATTACTGGTATTTACTGGTCAGTAGGGAATAGAGCAATAGATATGTGTGGTAGGCCTTATGTCATGCAAAGTGAGTAGTTTGAGTATCGTTTTCGACTTGTGTCATTCCCTACTGCGCACCAGTATGCCAAGTGTACAGCGAGGTTGATGCAGGGGGCGCCACAGCTTCTATTGTATTTAAAAGGATGCCGCATTGATTGTGCATAGGTGTGGAAGGCATTCAAAGTCTCAACGTGCACCTTGCGCAGTTCGGCACGAAGTGCATACTGGTGCTGAAGGGCGAACGGGGGAGTGCATCCCTTCAGTAACTTAGCCAAAGCCCCTGTAGTCCTCACATTCCCCAACTCCACTTTAAGCACCAGTAAGCTGGGTCCTGCGTGAATCGTAGCACCATGAGCTGAAGCCAATCAAGGCCTCAGGAAGTTCTCTTCACACTGCAAAAGCTGCCATCCTCCAATTGTAGAGGATGTCATGAGGTTGAGCACCAAATATTCGCGAGTTTGCTGGGGAAACAAGGCGTGTTGTACATTTGTCCTCCTGTGTTGCAATGCGACAGATGATGGCTGGAAGCAAGTACGTCGTGCAATGAGAAGCACATTCGAATCAATCAGAGCTCCGACGCCCATTTTTTAGGCAAGGATGTTTTATCCGAAGGTTCTGGTACATGAAGCTTTGAATGCGCTGTTGCAGCCTAGCGTAGGCTCTCGAAGTTCTAAAGGATGTAGAGAGCGTGTTTTTGGAAAGGCAGACCGTCCAGATGTGGAGGCCAGAGTGCGCTTAGAACATAGGAAGAGGTCCCAAGGGAATGTTGCAAGGGCGCCTTGAGGACTGCCATGTGACCAGTCCCCAAGGATTGGTTGTACTGGCCTGTTACGGCGCCGTCAAAGCAATCATCCGCATTTTTCCGGAACATTCTAAGATGCTCCCATATGCTCTCGTGTGCTTCGAGTTTCTAGATGTCACTGCACAAATGCTTTTCTTCTGCGGTAGAGTTCGGCTGGCTGCCCACGTTTGAAATCTTGAGGCCAAGCTTTCCCGGTGCAAATGCGTATTCTAATTTTGTTGCAACAGCGCATTTTAAGTTTCTTGTTTCTGCCTTCAAAGTCACTTCCCAGGTGGCACATGTTGACTTTGGGTGTCCTCAGTTTTCAGAACAAGTCTATTTTAATCCCGCGTGTGTTTCGGACATTGTAGCCCAGCGCGTTCGACTTTCAGTCCGGTGTCGGATGCTCAAATGAAACCCAAAGCGGCAAAACTTTGGCCTCAACTGCCTTAAGCCCCAATAATCTTTGAACCTCAAGCCAAAACCTTGGAACCTGAAACCCTAAGCCTCAAACCTTGATACTTCAACCCGAAACCGTTCAAAGCCACCTAAAGCTTCAAACCGGCAACCAAACGGCCTGCCATGCGCTGCTGGCGCTGCGCACCGACAAGATGGTCAGCCAAAGATGTAGCCCCTTGGCTGAGCGGTTAAGCAGGATCTAGAGTTCAAGATTGAGAATCTAATTAGGGTTCAGTTTTTGTGTGTGTGTGTGTACTAATTGTGGTTTGGAGGTTCTTTCGTAACTCTAGTGCCGTTCTGGGCAGCTCGTTATCATTTGCCGGCAGCAATTTTTGTTGGAATGCATCTTGCATCATCTGCAAAGTGTTGTCAGAATCCAGACTCGCTCCGAGGGTGGTGTAGCTCAAGTTCAACATATGTAAAGCGCGTGCCATGTTTCGCGATGCAGGTATGCGTGGCAGCTTTTCAATGAAGTTTCTCCCGAAGGCTGAAGATCAACATGATTTGTTCGTACCCTCCCAAAGGCCCCAAACCGTGTCCAAGTCAAGTGAGCTCCAAAGCTTGGACCTCAAGCTCCACACCACAAGTCTGAAGCAAAAACCTTTTCTTGGGGTTGGAAAACTTTCCTGATGTCATGAGCGCCAAATGCGACCAATTACTTTTTGTTTCCAGATAAACTGGCCATTCTGGTGGTAATTGAGAGTTTCTCAAAACGGTCTAGGTATAGTCATTTTCCCGATTTTTAACACCTTTAGACTGTTTGTAAGATGCTTCTCATAAGCCCCCAATGCGAGATGCAAGCCCGAACCATTTATGCTGAACCTAAATTCTAAGCTGTGGCAAGTGACAAGGTTCGGGGGCCATCGCCGGTGCAGCGACCTGTTTTTGCAAGACTCAGCAACTTGCCCTTGTCCAAATGATTCTGGAAAACAAGGGGCCCATAAGTAGTGTCCACCTATTCTTGATTTCCTACAACTTTGGCTTAACTTTAGACCGTGGTTTTTGGGTAGCTATGCTCTCCAGGTTTGGGCTTTTAGGAGGGCGCACCAACACAGAAGCAAGGTGTTGGGGTCAGGATTTTGGGTTTGTGAATTGGAGGTGTAGGGCTCACAAAGACCATTTGTTGGGGGTGGTATTCGTGACCCGATTTCACTGCTTCCGATGCGCCTGCCATGGCAAACGTACAAATATTCTTGCTCCTGGAGCTTGCAAAGTACAAGCAATTCCGAAATTCCTTTTCTTTGACGTCCCACGCAGCCTAGAGCTGAAACCGGGGTGATGCCAAAAGGCACCCGGTGGCTCTTTGCATTCCCCCAGAGAAGGACAATGCACCTGAATGATACGGAACGGCAGCGTTCACGCTTTGCAGATTGCTCTTGATCTGGCATGCTATGTTGACTAGGGTGCCAGGACATCCATAAGATCACGTTTTCCTGGCCACTGCGATGGTTCTGCAAAGGATTCAGCAGGTGTTTGGATGAAGGCTTGCAAGTGCCAAGTAAGTATAGTAGAGGTCCATGTTGTGGCTGAGCGCACCATGAGGTCTGAATTGTTAGCGAAATTGTGCACAGCTTTTACCATCTCTTGACCTGCAGTGCCGTTTGCAGAATGGCACTCACGTTGGCATGTGGTGTGTGAGAGTGTGTGTGTGTGTGTGTGTGCTGCAGTCCAGTTTTTATGCTTTTTGCCCAAGGCAATTCTAGTCATACTGACTCCGCTTCAGATGTTCCAAAGAAATTCATGCTGCATAGTGGTTTCCGCAAGCTGTTAAATCTCGAGGGTCGCAGGGCTCTGGGGCTAAGGTGATATTCTGAATAGTGGTTACGGGTTTAGAGTTTTTGGGGTTTTGTGGGAGGGAGCCCCAATCTAGTCGCGGAGTTTCGAGATCACAGTTTAGGTTTGCGGGCTAAGAATTTGTTCGGGCTCAGGTGTTGTAAGGCATGGCCTGGGTTTAGCGAGAACACTCTCGGGGAGCTTGTGGGATGCTACATGCGAATGTTCTTTTTTGGAAGGGTTGTAATTGGTTTCTGGTTTCTGATATTAGCGGCTATACGCATGGCAAACCTTCCTCAGATGCAGGAGTTCATGAGTTCTGAGAGAGTCAAGCGGATCTGACAACTCCAAAACCCTCCTTGGAACCCAAAGGCAGGCCCTATGAACATTACTCCCACCCGGTAAGGGAAGTTCAATTCGAAGCCAGGGGAGGATAGGCACATCTCGGACAGCGCAACCTTGTGCATAGTTCGAGGCATTTGTTGAAACAACTTTTGGTGAGGGTCTTTGACTCAGGCGCACTGACACTCCTCGTGGCTCTTCTGACGAGGCAACTCGAGCGAACTCGTTGGCTACAGCTTGGGATCAATTTTGTACGTCCGGATTTACATGAGTGTGGGAAGCAGAGACTTTGAGACAGTCGGCTGGCATGTCCAAGATGCAAGTTTGCTTCTACCACGCCACGCGACGCAAACAATAGACCCTTGAGCATCAATAATAGTTCTGTTCCAGGGTGATGCACATGTTTGTGCCCTGTGCCGGAAATGTCTTGCGCAGAACGCAGGCTGATGATGTCAAAGCTCACAAACCAGTGGCAACTAAGCTGTACCAGGACTCAGAGCACAACAGCAGCCACCAAGCACAAGTGGTAATCGTGTTGGCATCCGCTGATATGCACCTTTGTAAAGCCAGTATTGGGACTGGACCGAAGCATATACAGCTCCTGAATGGAGAATTCTGTGACTCACGATCATATTGTTACCCCCATATATGCCTAGATTTTCCATAGTATTCCGAGGAAGTCCTATGAATTTCTGGCCATGCGTAAATCCTGGAGCTGATCTGAAGTTGTTCCTCCTGCCTGCGTTTGTCGAATTCAAACCTTCAAACCCGCTGTCAGGTGCCATAAGTCCTCACCTTGCATCGGTCCAGCTTAAGATTTTAAGTTTGAACTACAGCACCCTGCAGGCATGTAGTGGCTGATTGGAGTGATGATTTTCGGGCTTGGCTACCACGATTACATTCACCCCTACAAGACCTTGATCGGCAATTATTCAGGCTCGTTGGGTCAAGCGGCTTTGCAAGACCTCAGACCGCGAACCCCCCCAAAAAGGCGCTTTTCAGGTGCTAGCCTTCAAGCAAACCTCTATAGACCGAATTCATTGTACGAGGATCCTCTCCTCCGAGCCCTGTAACCCCTCAATCTCCAAAACCTAAACTGTCTGAAGCCTGAACCTCTAAGCCCTAAAGCATTTGAAGCCCTAAATGCCAAAGCCCTCAACCTCATCGCACTACATCCAAACACTGAAGCTACTTTTTTCGGCAGGGGGCACGGGCAGCTCTTTGTGGAAGTTCCCCGGCCAAGCGTTGCCCTTCCACCGCGTTGGAGGCTCTTTGGGCGAAGAGGTAGAGGGGTCTTCATAGTGCTGGGTTCAGAAATTACGTTGGGAAGGCTTGTGGGGAGGTAAGTGTTTGTCGTTCAGTCGTTATGGCTTTGGGGCTCAGGGATTAAGGAATCGGAGTGCAGGGTTGAGATTCTAGGGCCTAAAACTTTACTGTCCTGTAAATTTCCTCCTAAGTCAGAATTTGGTAGTGGGGATTGTTGGCTCAGGGCTTAGGTTGATCCACATGTCTGTCTTGTGGTCGCAATTTCGGTTCCTAAATCCTTCTGCCCTAGTTGTGTTAGCGATGCAGTGGCCTCTTTTTGCCTCCTTCGCACAATACAGTGCAGCTAATGTAGTGACATGCAGGGATGACACAGAACAAGCCCCTTTGCGTCGTGGTGCTACATTTTCCTACATATATGTAGTACCGCAACAGCAAATCAAATTTGTGATCATTACAGAGACGGTTGTGGTGACACGCAGAAATGGGTGAATTCCAGATTTGTGGTTGAACATGCTGCTAGCCCGAATCATCAAATAGAGGTTTCTTCCAAAGCAGGGGCCCTGCTACCCAATAATGTGGGGTCTTCATTTTTAAGCCCACTCCGGTAAATGCTCATAGTTCCGCGGACCATCCCCAAAAGACATGATCATCCTGGTTAGGCTGTTCCCTTTTGTGTGGATTCATCCATGAAAGGACTGCGATATGTGCGAGTGTCTCAACGTTACCCTCATTGGTTTCTGGCTACGGACCCCCATAACCCTTGGGTTACCCCCATATACCCTAGGAATCTTAAGGCCCGAGGACTCCCTGTTTTGACAAATAGTAACTTCTGTTTCTACAGCACAAAAAATTCATGGATTTAAATGCCTGAGCTCTGTCTGATATCGCTTACGTTGCTGACGTGCAGCTGCTTCGCTCGGGGGAAGCCAATCTTGCAGTGCATTACCCTGGAGCAAAATCCGTAACACCATTCCGAACATAGTGTTATTAGAAATTGTTATTATTCTTATTATTAGCATTATGTTCATGATTATTATTGTTATTATCATTATTACTGAAACTTCCGAGAAATTCATTTGAGCCTGGAAGAAGCCTCGCTGCTGCTGGCAGGATGCTGCTGGCCACAGAGCACCTCAGCTGCCGAGAGAGCTCCAAGTACGGACGAAAAGCTGGCTTGGAGGGAGGGATCCATCAAACAAATCATAAGCAATAAAAAACAAGTTATAGTCAATGAACAATTCAAATATAGCCACAAACAAACTTTATTCTGAAATGTTTGCAGATGGCTTGCCCACTAAGAAATGCAGTTCTTCTGACGATTTTCTGGAACAGAATGAAGAGAACTGAAAGCAAGCGTGCAAGAAAACAAGAAAGAACGTCAGGAAAGCCGAAATGAAGGAAGGAAGGAAGGAAGAAAGAAAGAACAACCACAAAAGGAAGAAAGACATGTCATCAGTTTCCATCTCGTGCTTCTTCGCTTTCGCATTGTTCACCATTTTCATTTTGTTTGCAGTTTCTCCATCATCATCATCGTCATGATCATCATCTTCACAATTTTCATCCAAACTCAACGTTTGTCATCATTTCAGTCACAGTCAATGATTCTCATTTTTGTCATGACTTAGAACATTTTTCCGTTTTCATTATTTTCACCAATATCCATCAACAGTTTGCATTATGCTCATCATATCTGGTATGTGTTCACGATCGACTGCGGCCCGCGCGATCGCCGCGACTGTCGACACTAGAGCGTCCCAGTGTGACGACAGCTGCGCAGATCACAGCCCCGCCCCGCACGATCCTTGTGAATGTTGACGCTCTTGAAACGCCAAGAGGATCCCAGTTGCAAGGATCGCGACTCTCGACCCCACAAGCTTCGTGACTGTCAACACTCGGCTACTAATTTGGTTTTGATGATAACTTATGTGTGTTGATCTTCAAACTTCATTTTGTTGATTAAAGTTCAAGCTTTTGATGGGTCATCCCTCGAGGGACGGGTATGGAGCCTATGTTGGGCTTCTCCAGGCTTTCAGGATCCTGAGAAGTACCCTTAGTGGAATTGCTTATCGTTTTTGCAACTGTTTGGATGCATTGGGTTTCTGTCAACACGGAGTTCGGACCTCAGACATCAACGGTTGAAAAAACAAAGGATTTACTTTGGAGGCCTGGCGCACATTCTAGCTTAAGCGCTGCAATTAGTTCGCAAGTTGTTAACTGCGCAAGGGGTCACAGAGGTTGTAATCAGGGTCTATCACTGTAGAGGAGAAGATGGGGTGTAGCGAAAGGGTATAAGAGCTGAACCCCTGAGCTACCTCAGCTGGGCATTTGAAAAACCTCCCGCCGCAGAGAAACTGCACGCAGCCGAGACAACACTGCTGATGGGTGGAGGAATCTTGGGCTAATCAGGAGACTTTTTCCTGGGACTTTTGCTTGCAGCCTCCTGGCTCGTATTGATGCTAGAACGGCCAGTTTGTAAGGTCTTTGTAAGATCTTTCTCAGCATTGTCTGCGCTGCAGAGAAAGCTTGGCATGCTTCCATCAATAGCCTCGCCATTATACGTTGTTGCGAATGTCAGGAGCAGATCTGTTGTAGCTTGTTGCAGCTAGAGCTCCCATTTTCGTTCCTGCTTTCAAATACCAAATCCTCCGACAGCAGCGCACCATCAGTGAGACTTGGTATGTAAATGGCCCAGCACAAACCAAAGAGAAGCTTGCGTACTAAGTTCACTAAAATCTTAGACGTTCAACTAACATGTTCAACATAGTCCTGTGGAAGCCAGCTTGATCAAGATAAGAAATGCCTCGAGACAAAACGACATCATTATGATTTTTGATAGACACTTGCAATGGGGAATGGGGCCCTAAGTTTGACAATCTTTGCAGTAGGGACCGAAAAATCCAGCAAATCTGATTGAACTGCTTGGGAGCAACAGTCCAGGCAAAGTCTGGAAACCCAGCCTGCAAGTGGTAAACTTTGAGTTTGCGTTTGAGGGGGGAGAGGTTGTGCGTTGAGGAAATCATGGAGGGACGGCGCCGATGGTAAGCAGCACGACGACAAACTCTGTTGGGCCGTGTCTCTGTGAACGGGAGTTTCTCAAATGACCCCTGCAGGTCCTTGTTTCGAAAGATTCCACTGTTCCGCAGCATTCCCGAGCCGTATTCCTACATGGTGTTTAAGGCACTACGTGAGACCTCAGCCCAAGCTTTTTTTGGGCGTGACATTGTCCAATGCATAGTCTGCCCGCGCTCCGTGAACATGCACAAAGTCCTGGTCCGCTGGCCCTTACCCGGTCTAGCAGTAGCCCTCAACCAAAACCCTGAAGCCTCTTTCCCTTGCAGTAGCCTTAAGATTGTGGCTGTCTCAGGAAGTGCTACACCTTCCATCTCTGTCCGCGAGCGCTGCATTCAACGTGGTCATTATCCCTGGAAATCCAGGCTCCAACCTAGAGGATTTGGGATTGCTTCAGAGTTTATGCAAACGACAGGGAATCGGCCACCTCCAAGTAATCAGGCGAACGGGTCTGTTGTTTCTGCAGCAGATTTATGTGTTATTTGGGAAGAGAGTGGCTTGCTGCGTCGAAGTGACAGTGGCCATGAGACCTCGGCAGATGCCGTTGAGCTTTGGCTCATTTACTTGATTGTTACAGGCTTGCTGAACCAAGCATTAGTTTTTGAGAGCTGTGCAGCACCGTGAGAGAAAGCACGTGGAGGGAGCTGAGCTTGGCAGGTCCCAAGGTTGGCCGGCTTTGGGGCATAATTTGTTCTTGATAGTGTTCTAGGCCAGCTGAAGGCTGAATGGGCCTGGTGGTTGAGGGTTGAGGGTATATTGTTGTATGTGAGAAGGTGCTGAGGCAAAAATTTTTGGATCATGGCCCCGCTATGGTTGG
>CAJNIZ010047432.1:22535-36229 GCA_905231905.1 Symbiodinium pilosum | reverse complement strand
TATATGTATATGTGTGTGTATACATATTCATATATAAGTTTTACAAACGAGTTTTGGGAATCACATGGAAAGTGGGGTTGGCCTTCACAGGGCCGTATTAGGGTTGGATCGAAATGGCCCTGCTGGAATTTTATTTGGGGCTCATGAAGGTCTATGACTCTATGAGGAAATATCGAAGAACAACTTTTGCGTAATGTCAATTTTGGGAGCAGGAATTTGCATCAATATGGGGGGGATTCCCAGAATTAGGGGTACCCTTTTGGCGGTCCCTATAATAAGGCTGATAATCTGTTGGGGTCTATGTCCCCTTATCTAGGAAACAACGATATAGGGTTTAGAAGGTTTGGGTTTAGCCGTTTAGGGTGTAGGGCTTGGGGGCTATAGTCCCCCTCAAGTAGATCGAATATGGCTTTGGGCATATCATGATAAGATCCCCATATACCCCATATTCTATCTACTTAAGGGGGGCTGTAGGGTGTTGTTGCTTTTCCGCATAAGGCTTGTGCTTCAGGGGGAGCGCCTGAGAAACAAGCATTACTTTTGGGGTGGCTGGAGTTTCTGCTGGGACAAGGCAATTCTTCTCACAAGGGTCTCTCACCTGCTTAAAAGGGTCTAGGGCTGGAGGTTTAGGGCTTAGGATGCTGGAATACTCTTTCGGAAGAATTCCCAAAAATGGCATGGGAACATGCCATACAATTTCCCGCTCATCCGTGGGTAGCCAAACATTAAACCTATCTAGCCGTTCCTTGTACGCTCTTATAGCTCTTATGACTAGGTTTGTGAAACTGTGCAATTTGAGGTCCTCGTCCCGGACTTGATCTGCTTCAATGTGGCCATCAGCGCCTGTGAGTCTCAGCTGAAGTGTGTCTGAAGTCTTCACAGTTGGGACTTTCTTCAGGGACTCTAGGCGATTATCTTGGTATACCTTGGCGGAAAAAGAAAGGGAGGCGATTATGCACGAGTGGATGTCGTGAATGGCCTTCGAAACTTCCGGTTCCTGGGGGCTGGCCAATGTTACCCTAAGCCCTCAACCCTCCTTTGGGGCCTTTTCTGCCTTGAAGCGGCGGGATGGGCATGAAGTTCAGGGTTTAGGCCTCTTGGCCGGGAAGGAAGACCGCTACATGCAAGCTTATGATTTCGTACGAGAGCATGCTAGGCATGTTTCTATTAAAGTAGGGTTTAGGGTTTTGGGCGACTAGTTGCGGGGTCTTAAGCCCTAAGCTCTAAACCCCAGCCTTCCTCACTTGAACAGTTGGTCAAAGCTGCAAGTAGACAGCGTAGGCCCTGAAGATGAACCTTTTTCCCCCAGGACCCGCGGCAACTATGGAATGTTGAATGCAAGCCCTTGTGAGGAAATGGCGGGAAGGTGGCACAGAGCTTTGGGGCTGCTGGAGGAACTTCAAAAGTTCTTCAAACCTACAGCCACCACCTTCAATGCAGCCATAACTGCCTGTGGCAAAGGGGGCGAGTGGCAGCGGGCTTTGGGCTTGCTGTCATTGATGCATGAGGCCGCTGGTTTTGAAGAGTGTGGGAGGCAGCTGTCATAAGTGTCATGTCATGTTATGAAGGTTGGATGTCTCCTGTTGCGTTGCGGTATGGCCTTCATAACCTGAAGGAGTCTGCTCTGGCAGGATACTTCTCATCAGCTTGGTTCCGCTCTACAGAGCATCGTATAGTCTGTCTTGGTTCAGCCAGTGAAGAAAGACCAGACATATACCCTAATATCCTATAATATACCGCAATATACCATAAAATCCTATAGTATACCATAATGTACCCCGTAATGTCCTGTTGTCCAACCTGCGGCCCTGAATGGACGTGGGGACTTTGGATGCGTAAAAGATTATAGCGCCCCCTGCATGAGGCTTAGTAGGTAGAAGTTGCAAGAGACCGTTATATGATCCCTTCATTCATAGTAGGCAGCCGTGCTGCCGGACGGAATCACCTTCAATGCGGCCATCAGCGCATGCGACAACGGCGGAGAATGGCCTGCCGCACTCCGCCTTTTGCTTCTCGGCTTTGGGCTTTTGTGGCTCTATTTGAGCCTTTGGCAAATTGGGGTTTCCCAAAAGTAGGGGTACGTACCGGTTTTGGGGGTCCCCATCATAAGCATTATAGTTTATCATTATAGAAATTGGGGGTCTATATTTGAGGTTCCCCCATTTTTGAATACTACCATCATATCTCAATCCGGGTGCTGTGGGTGCTGTGTAGGATGCAGATGCCGGAAAAAACATAATCCTCACCTGAAGGTGATAGGTTTTTTTAAAAATGAGCCCTTGGCTTTTGAGACTTTAAGAGACGGACTCCGTGTCTCTTGCTCATAAATTCTCGTCCCTCTCGCTTTGGACATGTGCCCTTGTGAGCCCTTTGTTTTTCACAGTATGTTAGAGGCAAACCTGTACACTCCGAGCGAAAAGCCTCAACCCTAAACCCTCAACTTCCATGCTGGTGGACCGGGGTGCTTAACACCATGAAGAAATCAACCTTTGCCCGCACAGGTTTGGCATGCGCGGCCTTTTGCGTGCACCTGGACGTGTTAGCTTCTGGGCCACAAAAAGTGTACTGTGTGGTGACACAAAATGCGTGTTTTTAAAAGCGAGTGTCTTCCCCACACAGAATATACTAGTCATTGCTATAGGTACCTGCAGAAGATGACCATTACTTCTGGTAAACCTTGGGATCAAGGCCTTTAAGGAGTTCTTTTGGGGGTGTGGTCAGTAGCGGCACGGAATGAGTTTTATGCAAAAGGATCCATCCACTTTCTTATGCGTACCCGATTTCATGACTGCCTTGCAATCTAATATCCTGTTTGTTGCGTTCGAGCCTGTAACTCGGCACGGCCGAAATTTATTGACCACGAAGCCCTGCAATTCCAACCCCAAACCCCAAGGCTTTAATGCTGCCATCAGCGCCTGCGAGCAGGGCAATGCGTGGCAACAAGCGCTCGATGTCGATGTTCTGTTTAAGCTTCGGATTGAGGAATTTCAGAAATTGAGTGGCCCCATGTAGACCGCAATTGCTGGATTCCTTACTGTGGGACTCCTGAGAATTGGCCCTTAATTTTCCAAAACCCCGCTTCTTGTGTCGGAATATTGACGGCCTCAGATAACATGCAAGTACGCATAGCATCGGCTTCAAGGACAGTGGTTGTCCGTGTGGTTTTAAGAACTACTTCTTTAGGGCCAGATGGGTTGATGGCAAGCCTTCTTCAGCGGAGTGGTGTGCAGTTATGTCTAAGTTGAAAGACTATGTAGATACATACGCATCTGCAGCGGGAGAGGGAGAGAGAGAGAGAGGTGTGAGCAGAAGAAGAAGAGAGAGAGGGTGGGGGGCGAGGGAAAGATCCCTGATTCATCAGATTACCCATACTCACTACAGCGGCACCACACAAGTTTGGAGTTCGTTCAGTCTTACTGATCTGGGCTGAAGGAAGCCTAAATCGCTCTGGGGCCGAAGGAAGTCAGCCAGCTGCTATAGTCCCCCTGAAGTAGATAGAATGTGGCTTTGGGTATGTTATAATAAGATCCGCAAATAATTCCCATATTCTATCTACTTAAGGGGGACTATAGGTCTATCGGGCACTTCGTCAAGAAGACCTGTCCCCGGATGAGCTTACCTACAATGCAGCCGAAGCTTTGCGGGAATTTCAGACATCTTGTGGATCCTCAACACTTTGTGGGGTTTCCCAAAATTAGGGGTAGTCTTTGGGGGCTACCTATATATAATGAGGAAAAACACGTTACCTTGGGATCTATATTAAGGTGCTCTCTTTTATGGAAACTGGTATGCCAAGGAGGCAGTATCATAATTCGCCACAGGGCATCAAGGTTCAGGCTCAGAGTATGGGGTTTAGGGGTTAGGATTTAGTTCAGGCTCAGAGTATGGGGTTTAGGGGCTTAGGGTTGAGGGTTTAGGATTTAGGATTTAGGCTTTAGGGTTTAGGATTGAGGGCTTAGGGTTCAGGGCTTATTCCTGCATGAGTTTGATGTAGACAGGTAGACGCTATGTTGAACTCTGGCAGTGTAAAGCCAAGGCGCAGGCGAGTAGTATCCTGAATGGTGATACTTAGGCGGACCTGCACCGGGTAATAAGGACTACAAGGCACAATGTTGACAGCATTAGGGTCCTCCTTTTGTGCCACTATGGCAGGGTGAGGGGGGTCAACCTAAGGTGATACTACAGTGCCCAATGAAGAAGACCTTACCCGCGTAAACCACTAGAATCACCAGAGCACACCACCCAGGTTTGACTTTCTCAAAATGTCCTTTAAATAACGTCCTCAAGGCGAACCCCCTGTAAGTCACGTATGATCCCCAACTTTATGGTCCCTCATGGTAGCCATGGGGGTTGCCAGTATGTGGCTGCGTGATTTTTGTTTTCAGATGGCTTTTATTGAGGTATATGAGTAACGGATAAAGCTGCTGGCTTGCATAAACTAGACCTCAGACCTTAAACTGCAACCCCACGCCTTGCACCTCATGTAAAGCTCCGGTTTCCATTTCAGCGCCTTTTCTTCCATTTGGGTTTATTATCAACCCTACGGCCTGAAAGGAACCAGACTTGTTTTGCTTCTACATTGTTCTATGAAGTTCTGAGTAGTAGGAATAGTAGAAGGAAGAGCAATGGGACTGGAATTGGTACTGGAAATGGTACTGTACTAGTCATGCAGGGAGGGGCCCTACGCTATGACAGGCGTTAGAGGACATGTACAATGGGGATAAGTGCAGATATGCCCCTATTCAGTACGTGCAGTTCTGGGATTTGAGTTACGTAACTAAGGTGGCACCAAACGGTAGTAATAGCCAGGCCTTAAGCAACACACCCCAAACCCAAAACCTTTGCTGAGGTGGGCTCCTTTGCTGCGCCAAGCGCTTGGGCCAGCGGTTTGCAGTTCCTCGCAGCACCTTTGACGGCATTGGGAGTAACTCTGAGTTAGAAGGTTTATCCATGGGGTTTAGGGCTTGCTCCTGGCAGCGCCTTTGCCCACGCACGAGTGTTTTTTTGGTAGGTGTCCCTTCAAAGGGGGTGCAGTAGCTATCTAGGGGTATAAACGGGATTTTGCGGTTCACGACTGATGCATGATAGAGAGCAAGGGAATGGACAATAGCATTGGAGTTATTGGAGATGTATTTTGTTAAGGGTATTGGAGATTTCGAGGCACGGCTCCTTTGTGTATCACCGTGCGAGCATTGTATTACCACAAGGTTGCCTCTTCGTCCCTCCTTACGGTCCGTCCCCTCTTAATGGAAATGGCACGAGCATAGAGGGCTAGAGAAAACTCGTGTGGGACGCTCTAGCCAAAGGTTGTTGCTAGGCAGGGAACAACACAAAGGATGCCCAAGCAACATCTTAGAAGGTTGAGAGTTTAGGGTTTAGGGAATTTGCTATTATGATGGGCAACACGCATGTCTTGTATTATGTCCATCTAGCGTTCCTGTCTTTGTCCCTTTGCACTCAGTGTCGCCCTGGCTCGAGGTAAAGCCCGCCCCAGCTTCGCGAAATCCACACAACACTGAAGCATCACAACTTTGCACTGTTATCCATACCTGAATCCTCACAGCTTGCAGACCAATGTCTTGTTTTCATGTTATTGGGTGTTTGGCCCATTGTTCCACTTGCTTTTTTGAGATCCAGGTAAGTCGTCTATGTTTTGGGTTGTGGGGTCTAGTGCTTCAAGCAGTGGGAAGAGCTTTCGAATCGAAGAGACAGTTGAGACGTGTTTAGGGTTTAGGGCTTGGATTTCGCAGCATAATCAAGGTGGTTACCAGATTCCGAACCCCACCCTTACTGCACAGGACGAGATGATCTCTGTGAAGCTTTGCCCGAATCTGGACATCTTACGTGTTTGTAGACGTTAGGTTTTCTCACGCATGGGCTTCGACTATTCGATGCTTTGTTCAACATGACACCTCAAGAGTTGATACCAAAGGCGGCCAACTTTCATTCGTGGCTAACATTCTTGAACTTCCGTATCCTTTTTGGGGCAGAGGGCATGTGGAAGAGTTATGTCGATGTGAGAGGCCATTGTGGGAAACTCGGGGTTTCCACTTGTGGTGCCTGTGGCCGAAGGTTCCAGCTTGCTAGGCAATCAAGGGCTCCCGGCTAGACAATCAAGGGCTCCCGGCGACAGACATGAACTTAGTTCTTGGTGCAACCAAAAAGAATGTGCAGTATCTGAGAGGCGGGGCGCATGGAGGCAATGGACGAAACCAATTTCATTAGGGTCCTCACTGAAACATCATTCCGCTTCTCCTTGTATAGACCGAACTGACAAGCGGTATGGCCATGCACATCCCTACAACATATGTACCTATATAGAGACATGAATCTTCATGGGGTTCCCCCGTGTCGCTTGCACGTGTGCTGGAGCGAGGACTTCGAGGCACTTCGAAGTTTGTGTAAGGGTCAAGGTTCCCGGGAAAGGGGTAAAATTCGGATCCTTGTACAAAACCAGAACGACCCTCATATGACCTTGGGGGATCTTGCTTTTCAGATCCCTTGGGGCTTTGCAAAGGGCCAACAGTACGATAAGAGTGCAGATAGCATCTATGTTCAACTGCTCCAAATAGTAACCCTCCATGAATCCCCCAGTCTTGCCCTAGTCTAACTTCGAACCTGAACTGTCATTCCTCAGGGTACGCTACAGCCGTTCCAAAATGGGCGACATGTCCACATCAGTTCGCGGAAGGGTACTTGGTGGGTTGGGAGGCCTAGGTTGCATACCTATAAACCCCGTAAACTATATGATAACCCCAGCCACCCAGTTGTCCCCAGCATGAACGTACTGAGTAAGAATGACCTTCCCAGTAGTTGCTAAGCCCTAAACCCTAAACGAAAAAAAACTAGAGTCTGGTAGGCCCTTGGGATATTTAATATTTTCCCTAATGGCTTTAATAGGGGACCCTATGTACTAATATTTTTCAAAAGGTTTTTGGGGCCAACCCGGTAGAGTAGTCACCCCAAAAAAGTCGTGCGCCAAGGAACGGTCTGCACGCGGGGGCTGTGGCCCGGTCCTTGCTGGCTTCAGACAGCAGCGAGGCATGGACCCATATGGGTGGCTGTCAAAGTTATGATCCCTTTTTGGGTACCCTAACTATTAGGTGCGTATTGTAATAGGGATCCAAAAAGGGACCAGAATTTTGACAACCACCCATATATCTCGACGAAAAGTTCCTACATACCAGCCATAGTCTAAACTCCTGAAAGGGGCTTATATAGGGGATTATCTGCCGGACTACTATAGGGGATATCAAGGGGGGTGCTAGGAGTTTGGACTATCACTCACATATGTAGATGTAAGTTGTTTTAGGGATGATTCTGCCCACCCTAAGACAAACGGGCTGTGTGAGGCACTTCAGTGAACAAACATGTACCCACCCCAATGGCCGAGCACCACCATAGTAGGGCGGCCTCTTGCCATTGGACGCGCTGGCCTTAAGGGAAACCAGCTTGAAAGGAACATGTACGCCGGGGCAGAAGCATATAAGAATGACCACGCTTTGCGAGGTAATTCAACTATGTATAGTCCATTTGTACTTGTAATCCCTATAGTAAGGCCCAACAAGGACGGGAATGTGTAGGGTTCAGATTTTCGGGATGGTTTGGATATGCGGTTGTGGGGTCTGAAGGGTCAAGGCTTGGATGTTTGTACTCATGTTTTCTTGCAGGCTAAGTTCTGTAGCACTCGCTTATCTGTTTGTGGGGCCCTTTAACAGGCGCGAAACCTCCAGGAGCTTTCTTCTTGGGACTGGTTGCCCGGGGCTCCGCCATGCGTTCCCTGGAATGGCTCCAGAATCACCCCCTTTGTCCTTCTTCCACAACCTTGTTAGGAGTCGTAGCGGCGCAATCTTACTGCGGGGGAGAGCTGCCGGGGTGGGGGGGCAATGCATTCCATGAACTCATTGGCGTGGAGTTCTCGACTTCTCCTTCGACCCCAAAGACCGGCGGCAGAGGAAGGGTCTGAAGTCGCCAGCTGCTAGATAGGCCTTCCCAGTCGCGAAGTAGTTGCTCCTCCCAAACTATCCTGGAATGCATAAGCCCCCTTTGAGCGGGCAGCTGTGCTCCTAACTAGGATGCTCCAGGGTAACCTCAGGGAGTCTAGTAACGCAAGCAAGATGGTCTCATCTTTGGTCTAGGAGCCTGTGCATCACTGTTATGATTGCTGGAATCAGCAGACTACCTTCTTAGGTCGGAAGTGTGCTTTTTTAGTTGGTCATGCGATGAGAGTGTTGAAATCTCAGGAGAGCATATTCAAGGATGCGATTTCAATTTACAGCCCTACATCAACGCTGATGGTTCGAGTACCCAGAATCCAAATATTCCTGGAGGCTTCAGGTTGCAGTTTGCAAAGCAAAACTCCCATGCCCTGGAAGACCTAAAGCCCCAAAGCAGGACACTCTCGGGCACTTGTGGTCTTATTCATGCATGAACTCGCCTTCTGCAGGCGGCGTTCGCTTTGCTGGAGCTTTGCTGACGACAGAGGGGTACTAGTTGGAAGCAGGTCAGCCATCAAGGTATGTGGGCTTCGGCTTCATGTATCAAAAGTAGGGCCCTTCCAAGAATGCCGTGGCTGGACTTTAGACAATAAACCTGAAATCAGATCCCAATGCCAGATAGCAGCTAGCTTGTGCTGCTACAGAAGGAACGGTATCTTGGGATTTCTTTCCGGGTGCTAAACGAGGATTACTGTAGAGGTCCAGTCCTCCATTCCTGACTAATCACCAGTAACCACGAGACTAGTCTTGCGTGGCCAGATGCACGATCGTTCTCCGAGGAAATCAAGTAGCCCAGAATAGGCACAAGGCAAAAGCATAGGTTAACGCCCACTGTAGGCATCCTGTTGTTTTGTTGTAAATGCACTATCCTGGCTGATGGGATAGACGCAAAAAGCCATCAAGGCTTCCCGAGCCGGAATGTATATGAAGCGCCAGTGAAGAATACCAGCATAGTTGTATGAACATGGCAGTGCGGTGGTAAGGTAGTCCTAGCCCTCGAGCCAAAGCGAAGCCGCCAAAGCGAAAACCAGGATGAGAAGCCATACAAACAGCCTCAGACGTGAAAGCTACGGTCAGCGGAAAAGGCAGGCACAGTGTCATGTGCTGACGGCATTGGTTGAGGAATGTCGTTTCTCTGATGCCCAAAACCCGGGTTTCAGACCTATAAACTTGTAAACTTGCCTCTGCGGTCCATGGTAAGGCCTAACATGCGCTTTTAACTTTCACGTCTAGATGTACGAAAGCATACCCATGTGCACCCCCGTAAACAATGTCCCTTGCTTCGCTAAATGCCCACATTTACTCTAGGGGCCCGCTGTCCCAACTTTTGCTGTTTGCCCTGCACCCAAACACGTCCAAGTCTGAGCACTGAATTTTGCATACGCTTTGCTAAAGGTCCATAAATCCCAAGCCTCACATCCGAGGAACGCTTCAGGGAACTTTGGCTTGCCGCTGACAGCAACGAGGCAGTGGAGGTTCCAAACACAATGCTCCCTGATATGAAAGGACCATTTTTTCAATACTCATGAACCAGATGGCAACCGGCGATATTGTCAGTATACTACTGACGTTTAGCACCTCGAACTTAGAGTTGCGGTTTCCAGTACATTCCATTTTTGCCCTGGTCCATCTGTTTCAAGGCATGCGAGGCTTGGGGGAGGTAAATGCACCTTTAACCCCTCCCCTTAAAAACCTAATGCTTTTTGGGGTTCGGGTTCATTGTGCTATCCCTGTCGTTTTGGAATGCAGGACTTCTGTCTACATGGGCCCTGAAATGGTTTCCACTTGTCAAGTCTTGAAAAAAGAGAGAGTATGGCCTGAATCGAGGAGCGAGGTAATTTCGTCAGGCCTTGCAACTTTACAGTTACAGCCTGTTATAGCGCGCGATGAAATTGCGTGCCGAGCCCTTTTTGAAGTTGTGTGATTCTCAGACACGCATGGATTGTGAACTGCTGTATTATTCCCTTATCCTTTTGCAATTGCATCATAATTGCCCCCAACACGCCAATCTGATGCAATAGGCCCGTACTGCACTTTAGCTTTAGGTCTTTCTCTGTTCTAAACTCTAAACCCTGAACCCCACCCAAGCACATGATTTCCACCTCAGGCCTCACGGCATTCCCTCAACCCTAAACCGCGTGTGAGCTGTTCCTAGGTTGCAATCTATGGAGCCCCTGGAGGACACCGTAGTTTCTACGCAAAAGAAGGTTATAGGATTTCTGGGGTTTAGGCTTTAGAAAGCTTTAGGCTACCGTGTTTGGAGTGTTAATGGAGTTTGGGCTTCAGGGTTTTCAAGGGGTTAGGCTTTGGAGCTTATGCCCTTCAGGGTTTATAGAGTTCAGAGTTTCTGGCGTTTAGGTTATGGGAAGTTTTGGCTTAGTTGGTCTTGCTACTCCCTGAAAGCTCGGCACTCTCCCCTCCCTCCCTCCCCTCCTTCCCTCCCTCCCTTTGTTTCTACACAGGTCCATGCCTTGGAAAAGGGAAAGAGAGAGAGAGAGAGAGGCAACAAGTTTGGTGCAGCCTGCAGGCTCCTAGCTGCGCCGCATCGTATGACGCTTGCATGTGGGTAACTGTTGAAATCGGTGCCTAAAATGCAGAGCGCAGTAGGTATGCAACAGGAAGGATGCCCAATAGGGACATCACTTTGATGCGATTCTACTGTGGATGCTTAGGCGCTGCACTGCTACACATCTTGCTTTGATAATGTGGGCTGCGAACATGAGACGGGGCCCTGTGCTTGTCTATGCCTTTGGACATGTGCATGATCTCGCAATCTCGTTGCACCCTCCATTCGGGACTTGAGACGTCTCGACTCCACGTTACAATCCAGGGCCCCAGCACGCGAACACACAGATTGGATTGAGGTTGAGGATGTTAATTAAAGCTACCATAGCGAGGGAACCCTGTGATCACCTGTGTACGCATGTTTTAGTACAATCTCCACGCACGCCCTGCTTTTAAAACCCGGCAACCTCTTAGAATTCCTGAAGCTCAAAGCAAGCCAGCAAAACACCGCAGGATCGCCGCATACAAGTGCTCGCGGGTGCTCCAGGTGTAGCTTGATTTTCACGGGTAAGCAGAAGTGTGCTGTCTAGTATAGGGTTAACAGTTCAGAAGATCTGTTTTTGTTAGCCCCTGCGCCCTGAATGGAGGTGCTTCCTCTGGCGTTCCTTACAGGGTGTTGCCCTCAAGTTACATAACTTAGAAAATTTCTTTTGCAACGGAGAAGAACCTGTCAAACCAAATCAAGGGCTTGAACAGGAAAGCCTAACCGGAAATCCACCCTGATGTTTCTGTTTGAGAAGTATGCTCCAATGCCTGACCAGGTACGTGAGGGGCCTTGGGTAAACCTTGAACTTTCAACTAGTCTGGGCCGTATAGGCCTTGCTGCTGGGGTTTGCAACATACAGAAGCAAAGGACAGAATCCTAAAAAGGTAACTTACCCGGGGCTGTCTCGATAGACCTGAAAGTTATCATTCCTTAGGAGGTTCTATGGAAATTCGAAAATAGGAAGTATTGTATACTCGAAGCCGTCAACCCTAAAGCCTAATTATGCCCCTATTTTACTTGCTCAGGCACCTGCGTTAGGTCACCTTACGCCCTAAACCCTAATCAGCCAAGGTCATCTTTGTATTCAAGCCGGCGGGCTGGACTACAGATGAGCTGGTACGAAACCTGGCTGCACCTTTCGGGAGATTCATGTAGCCCCATGATAGTAGTTTCCATGTCATTTTCCGTTATGCCTATATAACCCCAATATACTATAGTAGTTTCCAGGTTCAGGGTGTGCAGGGTTAAAGGCAATTCTGGATTCAACCTTCTGACATCTTCCGAGCCGGGTGTGTAAAGCGCTTGGCGTAGCGTATGCCGAAGTTTGCCCGGGTTGGGCCTCACTTTCAATGGTCCTTGGGCGTGCTGAGCTTGCCTGCGCTTGCAAGAAGCTTAGGGCTTGACGGCTTAGGGCCTAGGGAATCAGGTTGTAGCGCGGTTTCGGACGTTAGCTGGGTGCTTTCTATGCACAAGCATGTACATCCAGGAACATTTGTCCCTCCCGATCTTTTTTCATTCAAGAAAACAAAAAGAAGTAAGCTACCCCCCAAACCCATTTCAGTTGTGGGTTTTCGTAATCACGGTTATGGAAAGCGGGGGCTACAGTAGGTTCTGAAGGTAACAGATACACGGATTGAGCTTGATTCAAGCTCACGGGTTTACGGGCTTGGCTTCAGATGGAGGTTGGGAACCAAGGCCCCGAACAACTTGGAACCAGATTCGGGATACATTCTATTACGTTTGTACGAGGACCCTCCTTGTACCCTTAACTGGGGATATATGGTCCCTAATAGTGGGTACTTAGGCCCTAATTGAGGGTAGGAGGAGGGTCTAGGTAAATGAAAGTCATTCAATGTGGTTATTGACGCGGAATCGCACCTAAACTCTGGACCCACAGGCGGCCCACAAAACAGGAAGCCCAACAACTGGAGCCCGGCAATTTTCATGTAATCGGTTACCATTATTGTTGGTCGTACTTTTTATTGTCATCATAAGCCGCATCATCATGATCATCATTCTTATTATTGTTACTATTTTACTGTACTATTGTTGTCTGGCATTCCCTGCCTTGAGGCGAAGTTCGCCGTTGGCTTGTCGATCTTGTTCCAGCTGTGCCCTCTCATCTGCATGTAGTTTCACGACTGGAGACTTGGAAGAATTTGCGGTAGTCTGCAATAGGCTGGCAGTGATGCTCAAGGAAGCGGGGAAGATGTTTGAAGACGCAAAAGTGAGGTTTTTGCCCAGATGGGTGGGAAATGATCTTCACGTTGCACGACCGTGTGGACGACAATGTTGTTCTAAGATTCGTAATATGCTCCTCATACCCCGCGAACCCCCATAATGAAACTTGCCCGTGCCCGCACACGTTCCTTCTCAGGGAGCTTCCTCTACTTGCTGGGTCCCCGTCCTTTGGGATAGTGGTTAACGAATATTGCTCAGAAGCCAAGCCCAGCACATTGCCGATCGGGCCCTTTAGCAATGTGGAACCAATTCGGGAATGCACTTTGTGGGGCAGTTTTAAACTCATCCTTGGAGATGCCCCCGAAAGCTGAGACCGCTTGAAAGCATGTTGCTTCTTGAGGGGTGCTTCGGAAGGTGGAAGAGATTCGGAAACTTTTGCTCTGTTTGCTTGTCCGCAAGAGTGCGGAAGGGACAGGGTGCAGTTGAAAGCATCATGACCTGGTGTTGAGAATATACCAAGAGACGCGCGCTGGATGGGGCATTCAACGCTATCTTGTAAGCTGCCTAAACCGAAACTTACACAACATAACCCGGAGGGTCATCACACAATGGGTTCGAAATCTCTTTAGAGATAGTCTGCCTTCAGTAACTTTGAACTATCAGCTGAGGAGGATAATGCTGCGTAGGGCCCCAGAGGCCCTGCAAAAGCAGATTTCGCCCGCCAGGCCCCCCTACTCCCCTCCTCCCCCTTGAGCGCCTTCAGGTCTGCACGAAATGGTATCAAGTGATTGGTGCAATGCTTACGGGCTCCAGGAGGGCGATCCCATGAGCCCGGAAGCGAACAAATTGCAAATGTAGCAGGATAAAGCCTACAAGTGCAGAGTTGCTACTCATAGAAACCCTGGGTAGGCCCCTGGGATATTTAATATTTTCCCTAGAAGCCTTAATAGGGGACCCTATATACT